>JAPCYS010003072.1:0-104047 GCA_028641055.1 Alopecurus myosuroides
GCATGAACTAGTTTATTGCCTTCGAACGAAAAAGAAACGACCGAAAACATGGATTTGCATGGACAACATGTTGTTTCCCATGCACAAAGTTGAAAACATGGTGCATTCCAAGAACCTCACTTCATTTCAACAATATTGCACGTTCGGGATCTCAAAAAGTCGGTTCCAATCTCAAGTTGCAGACCAATGTTATGTTGTAGCTATTTTCGGGCACTTTCGGTCGAGAATAATGTTTCCTGCCACCTAGGATGCCTGGAAAATTGTAGAGATGAGCATGTAAGTCACACTTGGCCATGTGGCCTCACACAAAATGTTTGAACCCATTATAGGACTTGTATGGTGCCGCCGTTGCGTTGGGTGCCGTCGAACCACCAGACGTTAACCAGGACGATTCTCGCCGCTTCTCCCTACCATGCCAGCCTCGATACATGTGGCATCCTTCCACCCCACTCCCTCAGACTTGCTGCACATACAACATTCCACCTTGTTACCCATGGCCATGACTGATGGTGGGTGATGCGTGAACTATTTTATTGCCTTCGAATGGAAAAGAAACGGCCGAAAACGTGGATTTCCATGGCCAACATGTTGTTTCCCATGCCCAAAGTTGAAAACATGGTGAATTCCAAGAATCTCACTTCATTTCAACAACATTGCACGTTTGGGATCTCAAAAAGTCGGTTCCATTCTCAATTTGGAGACCAATCTTATGTTGTAGCCATTTTCGGGCACTTTCGGTCGAGAATAAAGATTCCTGCCACCTAGGATACATGGAAAATTATAGAGATGAGCATGTAAGTCACACTTGGCCATGTGGCCCCACACAAAACGTTTGCACCCATTATTGGACTTGTATGGTGCCGCCGTTGCGTTGGGTGCCGTCGAACCACCAGACGTTAACCGGGACGATTGTCGCTGCTTCTCCCTACCATGCCAGCATCGATACATGTGGCATCCTTCCACTCCACTCCCTCAGACTCGCTGCACATACAACATTGCACCTTGTTACCCCTGGCCATGACTCCTAGTGGGTGATGCGTGAACTAGATTATTGCCTTCGAACGGAAAACAAACGGCCGAAAACGTGGATTTCCTTGGCCAAATTGTTGTTTGCCATGCCCAAAGTTTAAAACATGGTGCATTCCAAGAACCTCACTTCATTTCAATAACATTGCACGTTTGGGATGTAGAAAAGTCGGTTCCATTCTCAAGTTGCATACCAATCTTATGTCGTAGCTATTTTCGGGCACTTTCGGTCGAGAATAAAGTTTCCTGCCACCTAGGATGCCTAGAAAATTGTAGAGATGAGCATGCAAGTCACACTTGGCCATGTGGCCCCACACAAAATGTTTGAACCCATTACAAGACTTGTATGATGCCGTCGTTGAATTGGGTGTCGTCGAACCACCGGACGTTAACCGGGATGATTCTCGCCGCTTCTCCCTTCCATGCCAGCCTCGATACATGTGGCATCCTTCCGCCCCACTCCCTCACACTCGCTGCACAAAGAACATTGCACCTAGTTACCCCTGGCCATGACTGCTAGTGGGTGATGCGTGAACTAGTTTATTGCCTTCGAACGGAAAAGAAACGGCCAAAAATGTGGATTTACTTGGCCAACATGTTGTTTCCCATGCCCAAAGTTGAAAACATGGTGCATTCCAAGAACCTCACTTCATTTCAACAACATTGCACATTTGGGATCTCAAAAAGTCGGTTCCATTCTCAAGTTGCAAACAAATCTTATGTCGTAGCCATTTTCGGGCACATTCGGTCGAGAATAAAGTTTCCTGCCACCTAGGATGCCTGGAAAATTGTAGAGATGAGCATGCAAGTCACACTTGACCATCTGGCCCCACACAAAATGTTTGAACCCATTACATGACTTGTATGATGCCGCCGTTGCGTGCCGTCGAACCGCCGGACGTTAACCGGAACGATTCTCGCCGGTTCTCCCTTCCATGCCAGCCTCGATACATGTGGCATCCTTCCACCCCACTACCTCAGACTCACTGAACATACAACATTGCACCTTGTTACCCATGGCCATGACTGCTGGTGGGTGATGCGTGAACTACTTTACTGCCTTCGAACGGAAACGAAACGGCCGAAAACGTGGATTTCCATGGCCAACATGTTGTTTCCCATGCCCAAAGTTGAAAAAAAGGTGCATTCCAAGAACCTCACTTCATTTCAACAACATTGCAAGTTTGGGAACTCAAAAAGTCGGTTCCATTCTCAAGTTGCAGACCAATCTTATGTTGTAGCCATTGTCGGGCACTTTCGGTCGAGAGTAAAGTTTCCTGCCACCTAGGATGCCTGGAAAATTGTAGATATGAGCATGTAAGACACATATGGCCATGTGGCCCCACACACAATGTTTGAACCCATTATAGGACTTGTATGGTGCCGCCGTTGCATTGGGTGCCGTCGAACCACCGGACGTTAACCGGGACGATTCTCTCCGCTTCTCCCTACCATGCCACCTCGATACATGTGGCATCCTTCCACCCGACTCCCTCAGACTCGCTGCACATAAAACATTACACCTCGTTACCCCTGGCCATGACTCCTAGTGGGTGATGCGTGAACTAGTTTATTGCCTTCGAACGGAAAAGAAACGGCCGAAAACGTGGATTTTGACCAAAGTTGAAAACATGGTGCATTCCAAAAACCTCACTTCATTTCAACAACGTTGCACGTTTGGGATCTCAAAAAGTTGGTTCCATTCTCAAGTTGCAAACCAATCTAATGTCGTAGCCATTTTCGGGCACTTTCGGTCGAGAATAAAGTTTCCTGCCACCTAGGATGCCTGGAAAATTGTAGAGATGAGCATGCAAGTCACACTTGACCATGTGTCCCCACACAAAATGTTTGAACCCATTACAAGACTTGTATGATGCCGCCGTTGCGTTGGGTGCCGTCGAACCACCGGACGTTACCCGGGATGATTCTCTCCGCTTCTCCCTTCCATGCCAGCCTCGATACATGTGGCATCCTTCCGCCCCACTCCCTCACACTTGCTGCACAAAGAACATTGCACCTAGTTACCCCTGGCCATTACTGCTAGTGGGTGATGCGTGAACTAGTTTATTGCCTTCGAACGGAAAAGAAACGGCAAAAAACGTGGATTTACTTGGCCAACATGTTGTTTCCCATGCCCAAAGTTGAAAACATGGTACATTCCAAGAACCTCACTTCATTTCAACAACATTGCACATTTGGGATCTCAAAAAGTCGGTTCCATTCTCAAGTTGCATACCAATCTTATGTCGTAGCTATTTTCGGGCACTTTCGGTCGAGAATAAAGTTTCCTGCCACCTCGGATGCCTAGAAAATTGTAGAGATGAGCATGTAAGTCACACTTGGCCATGTGGCGCCTCACAAAATGTTTGAACCCATTACAAGATTTGTATGGTGCTGCCGTTGCGTTGGGTACCATCGAACCACCGGACGTTAACCGGGACGATTATCGCTGCTTCTTTCTTCCATGCCAGCCTCGATACATGTGGCATCCTTCCACCTCACTCCCTCAGACTCACTGCACATACAACAATGCAACTTGTTATCCATGTCCATGACTGCTGGTGGGTGATGCGTGAACTATTTTATTGCCTTCGAACGGAAAAGAAACAGCCGAAAACGTGGATTTCCTTGGCCAACATATTGTTTCCCATGCACAAAGTTGAAAACATGGTGAATTCCAAGAATCTTAGTTCATTTCAACAACATTGCACGTTTGGGATCTCAAAAAGTCGGTTCCATTCTCAAGTTGCTTACCAATCTTATGTCGTAGCCATTTTCGGGCACTTTCGGTCGAGAATAAAGTTTCCTGCCACCTAGGATGGCTGGAAAATTGTAGAGATGAGCATGTAAGTCACACTTGGCCATGTGGCCCCACACAAAATGTTTGAACCCATTACATGACTTGTATGGTGCCTCCGTTGTGTTGGGTGCAGTCGAACCACCGGACGTTAACCGGGACGATTCTTGCCGCTTGTCCCTTCCATGCCAGCCTTGATACATGTGGCATCCTTCCAGCCCAATCCCTCAGACTCGCTACACATACAACATTGCACCTTGTTACCCCTAGCCATGACTGCTAGTGGGTGTTGCGTGAACTAGTTTATTGCCTTCGAACGAAAAAGAAACGACCCAAAACGTTGATTTCCTTCGCCAAATTGTTGTTTCCCATGCCCAAAGTTGAAAACATGGTGCATTCCAAGAACCCCACTTCATTTCAACAACATTGCACGTTTGGGATCTCAAAAAGTCGGTTCCATTCTCAAGTTGCTTACCAATCTTATGTTGTAGCCATTTTCGGTCGAGAATAAAGTTTCCTGCCACCTAGGATTCTTGGAAAATTGCAGAGATGAGCATGTAAGTCACACTTGGCCATGTGGCCCCACACAAAATGTTTGAACCCGTTACAAGACTTGTATAGTGCCTCCGTTGCGTTGGGGTGTCGTCGAACCACCGGACGTTAACCGGGACGATTCTCGCCGCTTCTCCCTACCATGCCAGCCTCGATACATGTGGCATCTTTCCACCTAACTCCCTCAGACTAGTTGCACATACAAAATTGCACCTTGTTACCCCTGTCAATGACTCCTAGTGGGTGATGCGTGAACTAGTTTATTGCCTTCGAACGGAAAAGAAACGGCAAAAAACCTGGATTTACTTGGCCAACATGTTGTTTCCCATGCCCAATGTTGAAAACATGGTACATTCCAAGAACCTCACTTCATTTCAACAACATAGCACATTTGGGATCTCAAAAAGTCGGTTCCATTCTCAAGTTGCATACCAATCTTATGTCGTAGCCATTTTCGGGCACTTTCGGTCGAGAATAAAGTTTCCTGCCACCTAGGATGGCTGGAAAATTGTAGAGATGAGCATGCAAGTCACACTTGACCATGTGGATCCACACAAAATGGTTAACCCATTACAGGACTTGTATGATGCCGTCGTTGTGTTGGGTACCGTCGAACCACCGGACGTTAACCGGGATGATTCTCGCTTCTTCTCCCTTCCATGCCAGCCTCGATACATGTGGCATCCTTCCACCCCACTCCCTCAGACTCACTGCACATACAACATTGCTCCTTGTTATCCATGGCCATGACTGCTGGTGGGTGATGCGTGAACTATTTTATTGCCTTCGAACGGAAAAGAAACGGCAAAAAACGTGGATTTCCTTGGCCAACTTATTGTTTCCCATGCCCAAAGTTGAAAACATGGTGCATTCCAAGAACCTCAGTTCATTTCAACAACATTGCACGTTTGGGATCTTAAAAAGTCGGTTCCATTCTCAAGTTGCATACCAATCTTATGTCGTAGCCATTTTTGGGCACTTTCGGTCGAGAATAAAGTTTCCTGCCACCTAGGATGCCTGGAAAATTGTAGAGATGAGCATGCAAGTCACACTTGGACATGTGTCCCCACACAAAATGTTTGAACCCATTACAAGACTTGTATGATGCCGCCATTGCGTTGGGTGCCGTCGAACCACCGGACGTTACCCGGGATGATTCTCTCCGCTTCTCCCTTCCATTCAAGCCTCGATACATGTGGCATACTTCCGCCCCACTCCCTCACACTCGCTGCACAAAGAACATTGCACCTAGTTACCCCTGGCCATTACTGCTAGTGGGTGATGCGTGAACTAGTTTATTGCCTTCGAACGGAAAAGAAACGGCAAAAAACGTGGATTTACTTGGCCAACATGTTGTTTCCCATGCCCAAAGTTGAAAACATGGTACATTCCATGAACCTCACTTCATTTCAACAACATTGCACATTTGGGATCTCAAAAAGTCGGTTCCATTCTCAAGTTGCATACCAATCTTATGTCGTAGCTATTTTCGGGCAGTTTCGGTCGAGAATAAAGTTTCCTGCCACCTAGGATGCCTGGAAAATTGTAGAGATGAGCATGCAAGTCACACTTGACCATGTGGCCCCACACAAAATGTTTGAACCCATTACATGAATTGTATGATGCCGCCGTTGCGTTGGGTGCCGTCGAACCACCGGATGTTAACCGGAACGATTCTCGCTGCTTCTCCCTTCCATGCCAGCGTCGATACATGTGGCATCCTTCCACCCCACTACCTCACACTCACTGATCACACAACATTGCACCTTGTTACCCATGGCCAGGACTGCTGGTGGGTGATGCGTGAACTAGTTTACTGCCTTCGAACGGAAAAGAAACGGCCGAAAACGTGGATTTCCATGGCCAACATGTTGTTTCCCATGCCCAAAGTTGAAAACATGGTGCATTCCAAGAACCTCACTTCATTTCAACAACATTTCAAGTTTGGGATCTCAAAAAGTCGGTTCCATTCTCAAGTTGCAGACCAATCTTATGTTGTAGCCATTGTCGGGCACTTTCGGTCGAGAATAAAGTTTCCTGCCACTTAGGATGCCTGGAAAATTGTAGAGATGAGAATGTAAGTCACACTTGGCCATGTGGCCCCACACAAAATGTTTGAACCCATTATAGGACTTGTATGGTGCCGCCGTTGCGTTGGGTGTCGTCGAACCACCGGACGTTAACCGGGACGATTCTCTCCGCTTCTCCCTACCATGCCACCTCGATACATGTGGCATCCTTCCACCCCACTCCCTCAGACTCGCTGCACATACAACATTGCACCTTGTTACCCCTGGCCATGACTCCTAGTGGGTGATGCGTGAACTAGTTTATTGCCTTCGAACGGAAAGAAACGGCCGAAAACGTGGATTTTGACCAAAGTTGAAAACATGGTGCATTCCAAAAACCTCACTTCATTTCAACAACATTGCACGTTTGGGATCTCAAAAAGTCGGTTCCATTCTAAGGTTGCAAACCAATCTTATGTCGTAGCCATTTGCGGGCACTTTCGGTCGAGAATAAAGTTTCGTGCCACCTAGGATGCCTGGAAAATTGTAGAGATGAGCATGCAAGTCACACTTGACCATGTGGCCCCACAAAAAATGTTTGAACCCATTACAAGACTTGTATGATGTCGCCGTTGCGTTGGGTGCCGTCGAACCACCGGACGTTAACCGGGACGATTCGCGCCGCTTCTCCCTTCCATGCCAGCCTCGATACATGTGGCATCCTTCCACCCCACTTCCTCAGACTCACTGCACATACAACATTGCACCTAGTTACCCCTGGCGATGACTACTAGTGGGTGATGCGTGAACTAGTTTATTGCCTTCGAACGGAAAAGAAACGGCAAAAAACATGGATTTCCTTGGCCAACATGTTGTTTCCCATGCCCAAAGTTGAAAACATGGTGCATTCCAAGAACCTCACTTCATTTCAACAACATTGCACATTTGGGATCTCAAAAAGTCGGTTCCATTCTCAAGTTGCATACCAATCTTATGTCGTAACCATTTTTTGGCACTTTCGGTCGAGAATAAAGTTTCCAGCCACGTAGGATGCGTGGAAAATTGTAGAGATGAGCATGTAAGTCACACTTGGCCATGTGGCGCCACACAAAATGTTTGAGCTCATAACAAGACTTGTATGGTGCCGCCGTTGCGCTGGGTACCATCGAACCACCGGACTTTAACCGGGACGATTATCGCTGCTTCTTTCTTCCATGCCAGCCTCGATACATGTGGCATCCTTCCACCTCACTCCCTCAGACTCACTGCACATACAACAATGCACCTTGTTATCCATGGCCATGACTGCTGGTGGGTGATGCGTGAACTATTTTATTGCCTTCGAACGGAAAAGAAACAGCCGAAAACGTGGATTTCCTTGGCCAACTTATTGTTTCCCATGCACGAAGTTGAAAACATGGTGAATTCCAAGAACCTCAGTTCATTTCAACAACATTGCATGTTTGGTATCTCAAAAAGTCGGTTCCATTCTCAAGTTGCTTACCAATCTTATGTCATAGCCATTTTCGGGCACTTTCGGTCGAGAATAAAGTATCCTGCCACCTAGGATGGCTGGAAAATTGTAGAGATGAGCATGTAAGTCACACTTGGCCATGTGGCCCCACACAAAATGTTTGAACCCATTACATGACTTGTATGGTGCCTCCGTTGTGTTGGGTGCCGTCGAACCACCGGACGTTAACCGGGACGATTCTCGCCGCTTCGCCCTTCCATGCCAGCCTTGATACATGTGGCATCCTTCCACTTCAATCCCTTAGACTCGCTACACATACAACAATGCATCTTGTTACCCCTAGCCATGACTGCTAGTGGGTGATGCGTGAACTAGTTTATTGCCTTCGAACAGAAAAGAAACGACCCAAAACGTTGATTTCCTTGGCCAAATTGTTGTTTCCCATGCCCAAAGTTGAAAACATGGTGCATTCCAAGAACCTCACTTCATTTCAACAACATTGGACGTTTGGGATCTCAAAAAGTCGGTTCCATTCTCAAGTTGCTTACCAATCTTATGTTGTAGCCATTTTCGGTCGAGAATAAAGTTTCCTGCCACCTAGGATGCCTGGAAAATTGCAGAGATGAGCATGTAAGTCAGACTTGGCCATGTGGCCCCACACAAAATTTTTGAACCCATTACAAGACTTGTATAGTGTCGCCGTTGCGTTGGGTGCCGTCGAACCACCGGACGTTAACCGGGACGATTCTCGCCGCTTCTCCCTACCATGCCAGCCTTGATACATGTGGCATCCTTCCACCCCACTCCCTCAGACTCGCTGCACATACAACATTGCACCTTGTTACCCCTGTCAATGACTCCTAGTGGGTGATGCGTGAACTAGTTTATTGCCTTCGAACGGAAAAGAAACGGCCAAAAACGTGGATTTCCTTGGCTAACTTGTAGTTTCCCATGCCCAAAGTTGTAAACATGGTGCATTCCAAGAACCTCACTTAATTTCAACAACTTTGCACGTTTGGGATCTCAAAAAGTCGGTTCCATTCTCAAGTTGCATACCAATCTTATGTCGTAGCCATTTTTGGGCACTTTCGGTCGAGAATAAAGTTTCCTGCCACCTAGGATGCCTGGAAAATTGTAGAGATGAGCATGCAAGTCACACTTGGACATGTGTCCCCACACAAAATGTTTGAACCCATTACAAGACTTGTATGATGCCGCCATTGCGTTGGGTGCCGTCGAACCACCGGACGTTACCCGGGATGATTCTCTCCGCTTCTCCCTTCCATGCCAGCCTCGATACATGTGGCATACTTCCGCCCCACTCCCTCACACTCGCTGCACAAAGAACATTGCACCTAGTTACCCCTGGCCATTACTGCTAGTGGGTGATGCGTGAACTAGTTTATTGCCTTCGAACGGAAAATAAACGGCAAAAAACGTGGATTTACTTGGCCAACATGTTGTTTCCCATGCCCAAAGTTGAAAACATGGTACATTCCATGAACCTCACTTCATTTCAACAACATTGCACATTTGGGATCTCAAAAAGTCGGTTCCATTCTCAAGTTGCATACCAATCTTATGTCGTAGCTATTTTCGGGCAGTTTCGGTCGAGAATAAAGTTTCCTGCCACCTAGGATGCCTGGAAAATTGTAGAGATGAGCATGAAAGTCACACTTGACCATGTGGCCCCACACAAATGTTTGAACCCATTACATGAATTGTATAATGCCGCCGCCGTTGCGTTGGGCCGTCGAACCACCGGATGTTAACCGGAACGATTCTCGCCGCTTCTCCCTTCCATGCCAGCCTCGATACATGTGGCATCCTTCCACCCCACTACCTCACACTCACTGATCACACAACATTGCACCTTGTTACCCATGGCCAGCTGCTGGTGGGTGATGCGTGAACTAGTTTACTGCCTTCGAACGGAAAAGAAACGGCCGAAAACGTGGATTTCCATGGCCAACATGTTGTTTCCCATGCCCAAAGTTGAAAACATGGTGCATTCCAAGAACCTCACTTCATTTCAACAACATTTCAAGTTTGGGATCTCAAAAAGTCGGTTCCATTCTCAAGTTGCAGACCAATCTTATGTTGTAGCCATTGTCGGGCACTTTCGTCGAGAATAAAGTTTCCTGCCACTTAGGATGCCTGGAAAATTGTAGAGATGAGAATGTAAGTCACACTTGGCCATGTGGCCCCACACAAAATGTTTGAACCCATTATAGGACTTGTATGGTGCCGCCGTTGCGTTGGGTGCCGTCGAACCACCGGACGTTAACCGGGACGATTCTCTCCGCTTCTCCCTACCATGCCACCTCGATACATGTGGCATCCTTCCACCCCACTCCCTCAGACTCGCTGCACATACAACATTGCACCTTGTTACCCCTGGCCATGACTCCTAGTGGGTGATGCGTGAACTAGTTTATTGCCTTCGAACGGAAAAGAAACGGCCGAAAACGTGGATTTTGACCAAAGTTGAAAACATGGTGCATTCCAAAAACCTCACTTCATTTCAACAACATTGCACGTTTGGGATCTCAAAAAGTCGTTCCATTCTAAGGTTGCAAACCAATCTTATGTCGTAGCCATTTGCGGGCACTTTCGGTCGAGAATAAAGTTTCGTGCCACCTAGGATGCCTGGAAAATTGTAGAGATGAGCATGCAAGTCACACTTGACCATGTGGCCCCACAAAAAATGTTTGAACCCATTACAAGACTTGTATGATGTCGCCGTTGCGTTGGGTGCCGTCGAACCACCGGACGTTAACCGGGACGATTCGCGCCGCTTCTCCCTTCCATGCCAGCCTCGATACATGTGGCATCCTTCCACCCCACTTCCTCAGACTCACTGCACATACAACATTGCACCTAGTTACCCCTGGCGATGACTACTAGTGGGTGATGCGTGAACTAGTTTATTGCCTTCGAACGGAAAAGAAACGGCAAAAAACATGGATTTCCTTGGCCAACATGTTGTTTCCCATGCCCAAAGTTGAAAACATGGTGCATTCCAAGAACCTCACTTCATTTCAACAACATTGCACATTTGGGATCTCAAAAAGTCGGTTCCATTCTCAAGTTGCATACCAATCTTATGTCGTAACCATTTTTTTGGCACTTTCGGTCGAGAATAAAGTTTCCTGCCACGTAGGATGCGTGGAAAATTGTAGAGATGAGCATGTAAGTCACACTTGGCCATGTGGCGCCACACAAAATGTTTGAGCTCATAACAAGACTTGTATGGTGCCGCCGTTGCGCTGGGTACCATCGAACCACCGACTTTAACCGGGACGATTATCGCTGCTTCTTTCTTCCATGCCAGCCTCGATACATGTGGCATCCTTCCACCTCACTCCTCAGACTCACTGCACATACAACAATGCACCTTGTTATCCATGGCCATGACTGCTGGTGGGTGATGCGTGAACTATTTTATTGCCTCGAACGGAAAAGAAACAGCCGAAACGTGGATTTCCTTGGCCAACTTATTGTTTCCCATGCACGAAGTTGAAAACATGGTGAATTCCAAGAACCTCAGTTCATTTCAACAACATTGCATGTTTGGTATCTCAAAAAGTCGGTTCCATTCTCAAGTTGCTTACCAATCTTATGTCATAGCCATTTTCGGCACTTTCGGTCGAGAATAAAGTATCCTGCCACCTAGGATGGCTGGAAAATTGTAGAGATGAGCATGTAAGTCACACTTGGCCATGTGGCCCCACACAAAATGTTTGAACCCATTACATGACTTGTATGGTGCCTCCGTTGTGTTGGGTGCCGTCGAACCACCGGACGTTAACCGGGACGATTCTCGCCGCTTCGCCCTTCCATGCCAGCCTTGATACATGTGGCATCCTTCACTTCAATCCCTTAGACTCGCTACACATACAACAATGCATCTTGTTACCCCTAGCCATGACTGCTAGTGGGTGATGCGTGAACTAGTTTATTGCCTTCGAACAGAAAAGAAACGACCCAAAACGTTGATTTCCTTGGCCAAATTGTTGTTTCCCATGCCCAAAGTTGAAAACATGGTGCATTCCAAGAACCTCACTCATTTCAACAACATTGGACGTTTGGGATCTCAAAAAGTCGGTTCCATTCTCAAGTTGCTTACCAATCTATGTTGTAGCCATTTTCGGTCGAGAATAAAGTTTCCTGCCACCTAGGATGCCTGGAAAATTGCAGAGATGAGCATGTAAGTCAGACTTGGCCATGTGGCCCCACACAAAATTTTTGAACCCATTACAAGACTTGTATAGTGTCGCCGTTGCGTTGGGTGCCGTCGAACCACCGGACGTTAACCGGGACGATTCTCGCCGCTTCTCCCTACCATGCCAGCCTTGATACATGTGGCATCCTTCCACCCCACTCCCTCAGACTCGCTGCACATACAACATTGCACCTTGTTACCCCTGTCAATGACTCCTAGTGGGTGATGCGTGAACTAGTTTATTGCCTCGAACGGAAAAGAAACGGCCAAAAACGTGGATTTCCTTGGCTAACTTGTAGTTTCCCATGCCCAAAGTTGTAAACATGGTGCATTCCAAGAACCTCACTTAATTTCAACAACTTTGCACGTTTGGGATCTCAAAAAGTCGGTTCCATTCTCAAGTTGCATACCAATCTTATGTCGTAGCCATTTTCGGGCACTTTCGGTCGATAATAAAGTTTCCTGCCACCTAGGATGGCTGGAAAATTGTAGAGATGCAACACACTTCTTGACACGTGGATCCACACAAAATGTTTGAACCCATTACAAGACTTGTATGATGCCGCCGTTGCGCTGGGTACCATCGAACCACCGGACTTTAACCGGGACGATTATCGCTGCTTCTTTCTTCCATGCCAGCCTCGATACATGTGGCATCCTTCCACCTCACTCCCTCAGATTCACTGCACATACAACAATGCACCTTGTTATCCATGGCCATGACTGCTAGTGGGTGATGCGTGAACTATTTTATTGCCTTCGAACGGAAAAGAAACAGCCGAAAACGTGGATTTCCTTGGCCAACTTATTGTTTCCCATGCACAAAGTTGAAAACATGGTGAATTCCAAGAACCTCAGTTCATTTCAACAACATTGCATGTTTGGTATCTCAAAAAGTCGGTTCCATTCTCAAGTTGCTTACCAATCTTATGTCGTAGCCATTTTCGGGCACTTTCGGTCGAGAATAAAGTATCCTGCCACCTAGGATGGCTGGAAAATTATAAAGATGAGCATGTAAGTCACACTTGGCCATGTGGCCCCACACAAAATGTTTGAACCCATTACATGACTTGTATGGTGCCTCCGTTGTGTTGGGTGCCGTCGAACCACCGGACGTTAACCGGGATGATTCTCGCCGCTTCTCCCTTCCATGCCAGCCTTGATACATGTGGCATCCTTCCACCCCTATCCCTTAGACTCGCTACACATACAACAATGCATCTTGTTACCCCTAGCCATGACTGCTAGTGGGTGATGCGTGAACTAGTTTATTGCCTTCGAACAGAAAAGAAACGACCCAAAACGTTGATTTCCTTGGCCAAATTGTTGTTTCCCATGGCCAAAGTTGAAAACATGGTGCATTCCAAGAACCTCACTTCATTTCGACAACATTGGACGTTTGGGATCTCAAAAAGTTGGTTCCATTCTCAAGTTGCTTACCAATCTTATGTTGTAGCCATTTTCGGTCGAGAATAAAGTTTCCTGCCACCTAGGATGCCTGGAAAATTGCAGAGATGAGCATGTAAGTCAGACTAGGCCATGTGGCCCCACACAAAATTTTTGAACCCATTACAAGACTTGTATAGTGTCGCTGTTGCGTTGGGTGCCGTCGAACCACCGGACGTTAACCGGGACGATTCTCGCCGCTTCTCCCTACCATGTCAGCCTCGATACATGTGGCGTCCTTCCACCCCACTCCCTCAGACTCGCTGCACATACAACATTGCACCTTGTTACCCCTGTCAATGACTCCTAGTGGGTGATGCGTGAACTAGTTTATTGCCTTCGAACGGAAAAGAAACGGCCAAAAAGTGGATTTCCTTGGCTAACTTGTAGTTTCCCATGCCCAAAGTTGAAAACATGGTGCATTCCAAGAACCTCACTTAATTTCAACAACATTGCACGTTTGGGATCTCAAAAAGTCGGTTCCATTCTCAAGTTGCATACCAATCTTATGTCGTAGCCATTTTCGGGCACTTTCGGTCGATAATAAAGTTTCCTGCCACCTAGGATGGCTGGAAAATTGTAGAGATGAGCATGCAAGTCACACTTGACCATGTGGATCCACACAAAATGTTTGAACCCATTACAGGACTTGTATGATGCCGCCGTTGCGTTGGGTACCGTCGAACCACCGGACGTTAACCAGGACGATTCTCGCTTCTTCTCCCTTCCATGCCAGCCTCGATACATGTGGCATACTTCCACCCCACTCCTTCAGACTCACTACACATACAACATTGCACCTTGTTATCCATGGCCATGACTGCTGGTGGGTGATGCGTGAATTATTTTATTGCCTTCGAACGGAAAAGAAACGGCAAAAAACCTGGATTTCCTTGGCCAACTTATTGTTTCCCATGCCCAAAGTTGAAAACATGGTGCATTCCAAGAACCTCAGTTCATTTCAACAACATTGCACGTTTGGGATCTTAAAAAGTCGGTTCCATTCTCATGTTTCTTACCAATCTTATGTCGTAGCCATTTTCGGGCACTTTCAGTCGAGAATAAAGTTTCCTGCCACCTAGGATGGCTGGAAAATTGTAGAGATGAGCATGCAAGTCACACTTGACCATGTGGATCCACACAAAATGTTTGAACCCATTACAGGACTTGTATGATGCCGCCGTTGCGCTGGGTACCATCGAACCACCGGACTTTAACCGGGACGATTATCGCTGCTTCTTTCTTCCATGCCAGCCTCGATACATGTGGCATCCTTCCACCTCACTCATTCAGACTCACTGCACATACAACAATGCACCTTGTTATCCATGACTGCTAGTGGGTGATGCGTGAACTATTTTATTGCCTTCGAACGGAAAAGAAACAGCCGAAAACGTGGATTTCCTTGGCCAACTTATTGTTTCCCATGCACAAAGTTGAAAACATGGTGAATTCCAAGAACCTCGGTTCATTTCAACAACATTGCATGTTTGGTATCTCAAAAAGTCGGTTCCATTCTCAAATTGCTTACCAATCTTATGTCGTAGCCATTTTCGGGCACTTTCGGTCGAGAATAAAGTATCCTGCCACCTAGGATGGCTGGAAAATTATAGATATGAGCATGTAAGTCACACTTGGCCATGTGGCCCCACACAAAATGTTTGAACCCATTACATGACTTGTATGGTGCCTCCGTTGTGTTGGGTGCCGTCGAACCACCGGACGTTAACCGGGACGATTCTCGCCGCTTCTCCCTTCCATGCCAGCCTTGATACATGTGGCATCCTTCCACCCCAATCCCTTAGACTCGCTACAGATACAACAATTCATCTTGTTACCCCTAGCCATGACTGCTAGTGGGTGATGCGTGAACTAGTTTATTGCCTTCGAACAGAAAAGAAACGACCCAAAACGTTGATTTCCTTGGCCAAATTGTTGTTTCCCATGCCCAAAGTTGAAAACATGGTGCATTCCAAGAACCTCACTTCATTTCAACAACATTGGACGCTTGGGATCTCAAAAAGTCGGTTCCATTCTCAAGTTGCTTACCAATCTTATGTTGTAGCCATTTTCGGTCGAGAATAAAGTTTCCTGCCACCTAGGATGCCTCGAAAATTGCAGAGATGAGCATGTAAGTCGGACTTGGCCATGTGGCCCCACACAAATTTTTTGAACCCATTACAAGACTTGTATAGTGTCGCTGTTGCGTTGGGTGCCGTCGAACCACCGGACGTTAACCGGGACGATTCTCGCCGCTTCTCCCTACCATGCCAGCCTCGATACATGTCGCTTCCTTCCACCCCACTCCCTCAGACTCACTGCACATACAACATTGCACCTTGTTACCCCTGTCAATGACTCCTAGTGGGTGATGCGTGAACTAGTTTATTGCCTTCGAACGGAAAAGAAACGGCCAAAAAGTGGATTTCCTTGGCTAACTTGTAGTTTCCCATGCCCAAAGTTGAAAACATGGTGCATTCCAAGAACCTCACTTAATTTCAACAACATTGCACGTTTGGGATCTCAAAAAGTCGGTTCCATTCTCAAGCATACCAATCTTATGTAGCCATTTTCGGGCACTTTCGGTCGATAATAAAGTTTCCTGCCACCTAGGATGGCTGGAAAATTGTAGAGATGAGCATGCAAGTCACACTTGACCATGTGGATCCACACAAAATGTTTGAACCCATTACAGGACTTGTATGATGCCGCCGTTGCGTTGGGTACCGTCGAACCACCGGACGTTAACCAGGACGATTCTCGCTTCTTCTCCCTTCCATGCCAGCCTCGATACATGTGGCATACTTCCACCCCACTCCTTCAGACTCACTACACATACAACATTGCACCTTGTTATCCATGGCCATGACTGCTGGTGGGTGATGCGTGAACTATTTTATTGCCTTCGAACGGAAAAGAAACGGCAAAAAACCTGGATTTCCTTGGCCAACTTATTGTTTCCCATGCCCAAAGTTGAAAACATGGTGCATTCCAAGAACCTCAGTTCATTTCAACAACATTGCACGTTTGGGATCTTAAAAACGGTTCCATTCTCATGTTTCTTACCAATCTTATGTCGTAGCCATTTTCGGGCACTTTCAGTCGAGAATAAAGTTTCCTGCCACCTAGGATGGCTGGAAAATTGTAGAGATGAGCATGCAAGTCACACTTGACCATGTGGATCCACACAAAATGTTTCAACCCATTACAGGACTTGTATGATGCCGCCGTTGCGCTGGGTACCATCGAACCACCGGACTTTAACCGGGACGATTATCGCTGCTTCTTTCTTCCATGCCAGCCTCGATACATGTGGCATCCTTCCACCTCACTCCCTCAGACTCACTGCACATACAACAATGCACCTTGTTATCCATGACTGCTAGTGGGTGATGCGTGAACTATTTTATTGCCTTCGAACGGAAAAGAAACAGCCGAAAACGTGGATTTCCTTGGCCAACTTATTGTTTCCCATGCACAAAGTTGAAAACATGGTGAATTCCAAGAACCTCAGTTCATTTCAACAACATTGCATTTTTGGTATCTCAAAAAGTCGGTTCCATTCTCAAGTTGCTTACCAATCTTATGTCGTAGCCATTTTCGGGCACTTTCGGTCGAGAATAAAGTATCCTGCCACCTAGGATGGCTGGAAAATTATAGAGATGAGCATGTAAGTCACACTTGGCCATGTGGCCCCACACAAAATGTTTGAACCCATTACATGACTTGTATGGTGCCTCCGTTGTGTTGCGTGCCGTCGAACCACCGGACGTTAACCGGGACGATTCTCGCCGCTTCTCCCTTCCATGCCAGCCTTGATACATGTGGCATCCTTCCACCCCAATCCCTTAGACTCGCTACACATACAACAATTCATCTTGTTACCCCTAGCCATGACTGCTAGTGGGTGATGCGTGAACTGGTTTATTGCCTTCGAACAGAAATGAAACGGCAAAAAACGTGGATTTCCTTGGCCAACTTATTGTTTCCCATGCCCAAAGTTGAAAACATGGTGCATTCCAAGAACCTCAGTTCCTTTCAACAACATTGCACGTTTGGGATCTTAAAAAGTCGGTTCCATTCTCATGTTTCTGACCAATCTTATGTCGTAGCCATTTTCGGGCACTTTCAGTCGAGAATAAAGTTTCCTGCCACCTAGGATGGCTGGAAAATTGTAGAGATGAGCATGTAAGTCACACTTGACCATGTGTCCCCACACAAAATGTTTGAACCCATCACATGACTTGTATGGTGCCGCCGTTGCGGTGGGTGTCGTCGAACCACCGGACGTTAACCAGGACGATTCTCGCCGCTTCTCCCTTCTATGCTAGCCTGGATACATTTGGCATCCTTCCACCCCAATCCCTCAGACTCGCTTCACATACAACGTTGCACCTTGTTACCCTTATCCATGACATTATTGCCTTCAACGAAAAAGAAACGACCGAAAACGTGGATTTCCTTGGCCAAATTGTTGTTTCCCATGCCCAAAGTTTAAAACATGGTGCATTCCAAGAACATCACTTCATTTCAACAACATTGCACGTTTGGGATCTCAAAAAGTCGGTTCCATTTTCAAGTTGCTTACCAATCTTATGTTGTAGCCATTTTCGGTCACTTTCGCTCGAGAATAAAGTTTCCTGTCACCTAGGATGCTTGGAAAATTACATAGATGAACATGTAAGTCACACTTGGCCATGAGGCCCCACACAAAATGTTTGAACCCATTAGAGGACTTGTATAGTGCCGCCGTTGCGTTGGGTGTCGTCGAACCATCGGACGTTAACCGGGACGATTCTCGCCGCTTCTCCCTACCATGCCAGCCTCGATACAGGTGGCATCCTTCCACCCCACTCCCAGCTCTGCACATACAACATTGCACCTTGTTAACCCTGGCCATGACTCTAGTGGGTGATGCGTGAACTAGTTTATTGACTTCGAACGGAAAAGAAACGGCCGAAAACGTGGATTTCCTTGGCCAACTTGTTGTTTCCCATGCCCAAAGTTGAAAACATGGTGCATTCCAAGAACCTCACTTCATTTCAACAACATTGCACGTTTGGGATCTCAAAAAGTCGGTTCCATTCTCAAGTTGCATGCCAATCTTATGTCGTAGCCATTTTCTGGCACTTTCGGTCGAGAATAAAGTTTCCTGCCACTTAGGATGCCTGGAAAATTGTAGAGATGAGCATACAAGTCACACTTGACCATGTGGCCCCACACAAAATGTTTGAACCCATTACAGGACTTGTATGATGCCACCATTGCGTTGGGTGCCGTCGAACGACCGAACGTTAACCGGGACGATTCTCGCCGCTTCTCCCTTCCATGCCAGCCTCGTTACATGTGGCATCCTTCCACCCCACTCCCTCACACTTAGTGCACATACAACATTCCACCTAGTTACCCCTGGCCATGACTACTAGTGGTTGATGCGTGACCTAGTTTATTTCCTTCGAACGGAAAAGAAACGGCCAAAAACGTGGATTTCCTTGGCCAACATGTTGTTTCCCATGCCCAAAGTTGAAAACATGGTGGATCCAAGAACCTCACTTCATTTAACCAACATTGCACATTTGGGATCTCAAAAAGGCGGGTCCATTCTCAAGTTGCATACCAACCTTATGTCGTAACCATTTTTGGGCACTTTCGGTCGAGAATAAAGTTTCCTGCCACATAGGATGCCTGGAAAATTGTAGAGATGAGCATGTAAGTCACACTTGGACATGTGGCGCCACACAAAATGTTTGAAACCATTACAGGACTTGTATGGTGCCGCCGTTGCGTTGGGTACCGTCGAACCACCGGACGTTAACCGGGACGATTCTCGCTTCTTCTCCCTTCCATGCCAGCCTCGATACATGTGGCATCCTTCCACCCCACTCCCTTAGACTCACTGCACATACAACATTGCACCTTGTTATCCAAGGCCATGACTGCCGGTGGGTGATGCTTGAACTATTTTATTGCCTTCGAACGGAAAAGACACGGCAAAAAACGTGGATTTCCTTGGCCAACTTATTATTTCCCATGCCCAAAGTTGAAAACATGGTGCATTCCAAGAACCTCAGTTCATTTCAACAACATTGCACGTTTGGGATCTTAGAAAGTCGGTTCCATTCTCAAGTTTCTGACCAATCTTATGTCGTAGCCATTTTCGGGCACTTTCAGTCGAGAATAAAGTTTCCTGCCACCTAGTATGGCTGGAAAATTGTAGAGATGAGCATGTAAGTCACACTTGACCATGTGGCCGCACCCAAAATGTTTGAACCCATTACATGACTTGTATGGTGCCGCCGTTGCGGTGGGTGTCGTCGAACCACTGGACGTTAACCAGGACGATTCTCGCCGCTTCTCCCTTCCATGCTAGCCTTGATACATTTGGCATCCTTCCACCCCAATCCCTCAGACTCGCTGCACATACAACATTGCACCTTGTTACCCCTAGCCATGACTGCTAGTGGGTGTTGTGTGAACTAGTTTATTGCCTTCGAATGGAAAAGAAACGACCGAAAACATGGATTTCTGTCGCACCCGGACTTCTAGAGGATACTCACCGTACGAACTGAACAGTATTTTGATTGGATTACGGGGCTTACCTGATGCGGCATCGCGTACAAATAATATTGTTTCATCTTTGAAGAAATACGTGGTACCTGCTCGACGTAACGTTATTTCTCACACCAACAAGAAATGGATATTTATTTTCGTTGGAGAAATTCCTATCCAAATTGTACCAGCAGATGAAGTCAGGCCCACGTTTAGAACGCCATGCAAACGGTGCACCTGGTGAAGTTATAGTCAAGAAGCTTGGAGTACATTATTTTAATTGGTCATGTGCTATTCTCGTACATGGAGCAAAGCAGCCTACTGGGATCGATCCAATTAAAGCTGAATACGTAAAGGAGACAGCTAGCTCATTTATTCCTTAGTACCAGAACGTTACTAGAATTAGTACTCCAAATCGATGCTTGTTTATTTTCCTTGGTACTTGTCTTAGTCCATGTCGGTTAGGTTATTTTCAATCAGAATAGGAGTCCGGCTTAGGCTGGTATGTGCCTGCGTGCACTATAAATAAAGAGGTTGCACCTCATGTAAAAGGGGGACAAGTTTATTCGAGAGTTAAACCTACCGGAAAATCATCATGGTTTGGCGGCCAATTTCTGCATGTGTTTGAGTTGAGGAACCGATCTGGTTTTTGTGCTTCCGGCCAGAAGATTGGAGCGTTGTACCTCTAGTCTGCTACCGATCCATCAGGGATCATCCACGTACTTCCTTTCTCAAAGGGTGTGCTTGTTGTTTAGATCGGTTTGCATTAATTGCTTGTAAACCAATCTGCTACTGTTAGTTTGTACTCTCCTGCAAGCCTATTCAGTTGGTCGACTTGCCGGCCGGGGAGTTGGATTAGGATTGCTTGGTACGGTACTTACTTTCTAGTACATAATTTTCCAGAGATAAGAAAAGTTTTTGCTGCTGCTTGCACCGTGAAAGGTGAGAAGAATTTTCTCGGCGTCGAATTTCAGTGACATGCCGTATCATCTTGGTATCAGAGCGAAGGTTGATCACGGTGCAATTTTTTTCTCTTGGTTGTTCATTGGTTTATCTTGTTACTTTGTCAAGATGTCGCAGCATACAGATTCCGACGTGGATGAGAAGGAAATTACTTTGGGCCCGGAAATAACTGAAGATCTGCGTATTCACTTGATGTCGATCAAAAGCGCCAATAAAAAACTTCGTACCAAGGTTGAGGATTTGTCCATAAATATTGAGGGTGTTGAGGATCGGCTTAATGTGCGTTTGACGACAAGTGATCGCCAGCGTGATGAAAGTTTGCAGGTGGTGACAGATAGTCTTAATCGGTTGACCGCAGTCGTTCAACGTTTGGAGGCAAGGGGAGCGAGACGCCAGCAGTCCCGGTCACCGCCACACATCCAACATCAGCATGATGCGGATGAATCTGATTTGTCTGATGGTCATGGAGGCTACCCGCGCCGACCACGAGGAGGTCGAGGTCCGCCTGGCGCTGGCCAGCCGCAACCAAGGTGGTCAAGCTCCTCGGAGGATGATGGAGTTGGACGTATAAAGATCACCGTACCGGAGTTCTCGGGACGTTCTGATCCGGAAAAATATTTGGAGTGGGATGCGTGTCAATCAGATTTTTGACAACCACAATTTTTCCGAGAAAAGAAGCTTCGTGTTGCATCTTCAGAATTTACAGAATATGCTCTTGTTGGTGGGATAATCTTAACCGCAATGGGGAGCGCCCGGCAACATGGGTTGACATGAAGCGTTTATGCGGAAGTTTGTGCCAACTTCTTACACTCGTCAACTTCAAGTAAGTTGCGCCGTCTTGTGCAAGGCGTGAAAACTGTGACGAGTACTACAAGGAGATGCAAACATTAATGATAAGGACAGCGGTACGTGAGTCTGCAGAGGCAACTATGGTAGGTTGTTTGAGGGACTGAATGAAGATATCCGTGACCGTGTTGATTTGATGCAATACAATGATATTCATGAGTTGCTTCACAAGCTGAGCGTGCTGAGCGTGGATTCATGAGAAGCAAGTTGCAGTAGGTGGTCCAACCTATAATAGTATGCGACGTTTTTCTTCTCAAGTTGATGGTGGGCTTGCAAACCGTCTGTTCTTACAAGTCGAGTGTTGAAACATAGCCAATAGCGCTGCACCTAAGGAGGTTTCTCAAACTGCATCGAGTGTTTTCTCATCATAGTAACATTATATGCCATAAGTGTGGCGGGAGAGGGCACATAATGCGAGAGTGTCCGAATCAAAAGAGAGATTTTGCTTGTTGATGATGCATATTTTCAGAATCTGACAATGAGATGCCTCCACTAGAAGATGCTACAGAGCATGGTAAGACCATGGATTGTTGGCCCGCACTCAACGTTCCAAGTTTGATGGCATAAGGTCAACGTGATGATAAGGTAATTGTTGAGCCTGGACAGCGGCGTAGCATTTTTCAAACTGCATGTACAATCAAGGGAGAAGTGTGCAAGCTGATTGTTGATGAGGCAGTGCAAGCAACATGAAAGTAGTAAGGATGTGGTAGAGTCTCTTTTCTTTGTCTACATGGGAGCATCCAAATCCGTACTATATGCAGTGGATTAATGGTGTGGGCAAGTTGAAGGTCACCCATAGAGTGAAAGTTCCTTTTTCCGTGGATGGATATGTGATAAAGTGGAGTGCGATGTTCTACCATTGCATGTTTGTCATCTATTATGGACGTCCGTGCAACATGATGTCAACGCACTACATCATGGACGCACGAATAGGTACACCTTATGCATAAGGGTGAGTTCTATGCTTCTTCCTAAAGATGCAAATGATATTAAGTGTACCATCGCGGTGTTCAAGAACAAGTCTGCAAGGCGTAGGTCGAAACCGAGGACGGTTTCCCTTCAAGGGAGGGAAGATGCGGCATCGCGTACAAATAATATGTTTCATCTTGAAAAATACGTGGTACCTGCTCGACGTAACGTTATTTCTCACACCAACAAGAAATGGATATTTATTTTCGTTGGAGAATTCCTATCAAATTGTACCAGCAGATGAAGTCAGGCCCACGTTTAGAACGCCATGCAAACGGTGCACCTGGTGAAGTTATAGTCAAGAAGCTTGGAGTACATTATTTTAATTGGTCATGTGCTATTCTCGTACATGGAGCAAAGCAGCCTAACTGGGATCGATCCAATTAAAGCTGAATACGTAAAGGAGACAGCTCTCATTTATTCCTTAGTACCAAAATGTTACTAGAATTAGTACTCCAAATCGATGCTTGTTTATTTTCCTTGGTACGTGTCTTAGTCCATGTCGGTTAGGTTATTTTCAATCAGAATAGGAGTCCGGCTTAGCCTGGTATGTGCCTGCGTGCACTATAAATAAAGAGGTTGCACCTCATGTAAAAGGGGGACAAGTTTATTCGAGAGTTAAACCTACCGGAAAATCATCATGGTTTGGCGGCCAATTTCTGCATGTGTTTGAGTTGAGGAACCGATCTGGTTTTTGTGCTTCCGGCCAGAAGATTGGAGCGTTGTACCTCTAGTCTGCTGCCGATCCATCAGGGATCATCCACGTACTTCCTTTCTCAAAGGGTGTGCTTGTTGTTTAGATCGGTTTGCATTAATTGCTTGTAAACCAATCTGCTACTGTTAGTTTGTACTCTCCTGCAAGCCTATTCAGTTGGTCGACTTGCCGGCCGGGGAGTTGGATTAGGATTGCTTGGTACGGTACTTACTTTCTAGTACATAATTTTCCAGAGATAAGAAAAGTTTTTGCTGCTGCTTGCACCGTGAAAGGTGAGAAGAATTTTCTCGGCGTCGAATTTCAGTGACACGCCGTATCATTACCGGCACCCGCGTCCCCTTACGAGTAGGCCAGCACTTATGTGTGACAACCAATCGTTACTGTTCACCGTCGATGTAAACTATCCCGTAGAAATCAGGACACTACCATTTGACGTACTTCATACCATACACACAGGGTCGTCAACGTTTGAACAAAATGATAACACAACATGTCTCTAAGACACAAAAGATTGAAATAGTTGCAACTGGCCCTCACTAGGCAAGAATAGCAGATACAATCATCCAAGGACACATGTCCCACATAACATCATTACATCTCAGCGGAAGCATTCAAAGGGTCTGAGTACAGACAAAATCAAATAGCTTAAAAGCCGGAATGAAAGAAGGACGGAGCCCATCCCGATGTCTCGGATCCTGCCCGGGTCCGCTAACTACTCGTCAGCAGCCTCGTCAAACTCCACGTAGTAGCCGTCACCTGGATCCTCGTAAGCGTAGTCTGCGGGAAACCACAGCCCCAAAGGGGGTCAGTACATCCAAGTACTGGCAAGCAACTCACAGTTCACCCAAAAATGTAACCCAACACCAAGTACGGATGCCTTGGGTTCAACGAAAGAAAGGGATATAAAAGATGCTGCAACTGGCTGCAATAACCAACTAAGAAACACTACAACATTCCGGCTACAGAAAGGAGATAAGATAGCGTATAATAACCAACCGAAGATAACATCAAACAAACCCATCCTGGATCTCGCCCCTTATCCAAAGAAGCAATCCGAGGATAACTCACACAATTGGATAATGAATAATGGATCAAGTTGTTATTCAATATTACTAGTCAAGTTATCAATTAGTTAGGTGTAAGTTGTTCTGAGTACTTGTTAGCCAGTACTTTCACCAGGTCAACCATAACCGCGGAAAACGGCTTCTCGAGAAGATTATCCCTGCAGGGTTGCACACAATTTGGCCGTACACCTAAGAAATAACCCCCAGATGCCTACCACCAAGCGGGGGTACTCAACACAACTCAACTCTTCTTCGCATCAAGCCCAAAGCACCTTGGGCGCATGGCTAATCGAGCCCAGAAGAAAATGGACCCTCTTAGCAACTCTAAGAAGTGGTCCCCTATATGCCGACTACAAAAGTTCCACCCTGCGCTGGGCTCGCAAAAACATGCATGCGGCAAATGGAAAACACGAACTAATGAGGCGATTTGGACGAGATGCGAATCGAATCAAATTGAGGGGGGCGCCCATACTCGCTTCCCACATGCGGGTAGTGCGTTCATCATGGATCAGTAGACAAGACCTTTTCCTATTAGGTCGACACTAGCAGGCTCCAAAACCACACAGGGCCTCCTGCCGGTGCCTTATCAGCATATTATTAATAACAGGTTGATTGTTAACATCAGCCCCAGAACATTAAATAAAGATATAGTAACAGAAGTAACGGGTAACAGACTCGAGCAAAACAACCTAAGCATGCTAGTAAGACACTGGCTCAACCAATGGGGTTGTAGGAGTGGAGGTGAGGCAATATCAGGGTTAAGGGATTCATGTGATAGGTTCGTAACGGAAACAACTACACATAGCAAAAATAGACAACGGAAAGTATCGGTAACCAATGTTGAAAGGAACTGTGGTCATGTGAGTGATAACTTGCCTGCAAACTCAGCAGCCTGGTACGAGCTAGATCCTCAGAAGGGGTGCTGTAAAGATCGTCTGTCTCAACATCGTCGTCTATCGAGAAGAAGCAAACAAACAAGACAGAAATATAAACAATCCATATCATAGCATAAGTGCACAATCATGGATGATGCATGTCAGGTTAATAGATGCATCAAAATAACTAGTTGACATGGTAACACAATTTAAAATGGACCCATATGCAATTGGATTGCCATGAATTAAGTGGAAACAAATGATCTGCAATTTAATACCATGTGAAAGTTTGCTTAGCATGATGCATGCATGATGATAACAACAAAATAAACAATAATAGATGCAAGTGAAAAAGGAATTTAACAAGTTTGGAAATCATTTATTAAGTTTGGAAATTTTGGTTACTTAAAGATGTCACACTAGCATTTGTTGTTTCATCAATTTAAAATGTTCAGAACAAATAACAAAAATTCATATTTGAAAAGAATACCAAATTTTAGTTGGATTACATGTTTCAAATATTGAAATAGGAGTTAGGATGAATTTATTATGACTTAACAATATTAAACAAATTTTAAATGAATTTAAAATAATTTGAATATTATTTGAATTTTATTTGTTCAAAACATAAATTCAAACTCATATTTGAAAAGTTCATACTTTTCTAGTTTGAAAAACATATTTTGCATGTTTAAAAATAATTTAATTTGAGCAAGTTATGATATTATCAAATTTAATGATTTAAACAAGGTTTTAAATTATTTAGGCAATTTAAATTATTCAAAAACATGAAACAAAATTTATATTTGAAAAGGTTATTTGAAATAGCATGGAAAACATATTTTATTTGCATTTTTTGGATTAAGAATGAATAGTTATGGATTTTTATCAAGTTGCAATTGAATTATTTGATTCAAATTTGAATTGCATTTTGAAAATTCAAAACAGAAAACAAAGGCTACCAAAAGATAGAGAATTAAATTTAGACCAGTGCACATATTTTATTTTTATTAATTGAGTTTATAAAATGAAAGTTATTATCAAATTACTTCCAGGGACCAATCTGCAAATTTTGAGGGACTGGTTTTAAAACAGAAACGTGCAGGAATAACTTTTGTTACCGCGTAGGTGTCCAACCACAGCCACTGCCAGTGGGCCACGGGCCTACGTGGTGCTGCGTGGCAGCACAGCTGGCCACCACGTCCACAGACGGGTGGGCCACAGCTTAGGGGAAAAATCCCCAAAAAGGGTGGCGCTGCGGGGACTCGAACCCACGACCAGGCGCTGCGCTCAGTGGGTGCGTTACCACTGCGGTGGTTTCGTCAGTTCGACAGATACCGCGACGCTGACAGGTTATACTTCACTACCGGGGTTAACTGAACTTAAACGTGCGCTCGTGACTGAACCTGACGGGGAACGACGACGACGGCGGCGATCGGCAGCACAGCTCGCGGCCGTGGCTCACTGCGGTGATGCGTGAGTGGATGCGGGTGCTAGATTGCGATGCAGGGAGGTACCGTGAGCAGCAGTGAACAGAGGAGAAGGAGGGTGCTTACAGCGGGGTGACCGTCGTCGACAGAAACAGGGAGGAGGTCGACGGGGAGCAGTGGCTGTCGACGGCGAGGAGGTGGCGACCACGGCTCCAAAAACTTCCTCCTGGAAACGAAGATGACGAGGACGGTGCGGTGATCTCGTCCCCGAGAAGAGGGAGGCTCGTCGGCGAGCAGAACGTCGGCGGGGAAACTTCTTCAGGTACCGGCCATGGCAGACAGAGATGGTTCAGACGTTGGGGTGACGCAACGTGGAAGAAAAGAGGTGGCTTTCGCCGGGAAACAGAAGGGGAGCTCACCGGGAGGGTGTTGCTGTAGCAGATCGGGGTCGAGGAGGACGACGGCGAGCAGGAGATGGGGATGTTCAGTAATGGCCGAGGTAGACGAAGGAGGCAGGCGGCGATCCTGGGGCTCCTCGGGCCCAGCTGATGCTCGGAGCAGGAGGACGGAGTCGAGGAGGCTCGGTTGCAGGGACTAGCGTGCCCGGAGACGCCCCATGCTGAGCTGTCGACGGCGAGCAGCTTGCTCTGCTCCCACTCCGGTTCAGGGAAAACAGGGATCAGGGGGAGGAAAAGAAAAGGACGGCGGCGGCTGTGAGGAGGGCTAGCAGGTGGTTGGAGGTGGGTTTTTAAGGAGGAGCTCGAGCTCGTACGGCCGGCGATCGGGTGGAGGAGGAGGTGATCGGGTGGTGGTGATTCAGTCGTACGCAGGGTGACGTCGGGGGGGGGGGGGGAGGTAGACGACAAGCAGAAGGTGGGCTGTGGGCTGCGTTTCTCCCCCCTCTGAACCGTTTTTCTTTTTATTATTTTGCTTTTCTGTTTTTTTTTGCAGCAAAACTAATTGGAAGAAAAAGGTAGGTTTTAGGTTAGTAAAAAATTGGAAAAAATATGGTTAGGTTAGTTTTTGACATAGCAACTAATTGCTAACTTTTATTTTCCAAAAGTTTTCAAATTACTTGCTGTTTATGAACTAAACCAAATTTGGATGAATTTTAAGTATTTAAATGATTATTATTGAAAACACTTCTTAATAGGGTGAACCCAATTATTTAGTTAGAACCAAGAGTTGAATTGTTTTTTGAAATTTTCATAAATCCAATTGGGGTGCTGATTTGGAATTAATTCATATTTGGATGATTTAAGTATTAAAATGATTATTGAAACCAAAATTTTACTTAGGGTGTCCCAAATAACTTTAATTGGAAACTAAGAGTATAAAATGTTTTGATTATTTTTATAACTTCAAATTGGTGTGCTGTTTGAATGTTTTGGTTTGAAATTGAATAAGTTGATAATTAATTGAGTAATACTGGAAACAATGTTTTTATTAGGGTGACCCCTAATGATTAAATAGAACAAATGTGATTAGAATTTGGTTGGTATTTTTATAATTTTCAAATGAGGTGCTGTTTGAAGATGCTTTGAATTTGAAAGCAATTTGGAATTACTTAATTGAAATAAAACCACCATTTTATTAGTTGATTCATTATGGAATGATGGGAAACAAAAGGTTGTTTGAATTGAACTTTTATTTGAAAACAAGATTGTAACATGACAAGTATGAATTAAATGTTTGAATATTGTTTGGATTCCTATTATGAAAACAGAATAAAAACAGATGCAAAACAAATAGTAACAAATGCAAACAAGGGAATAAACATGATGACATGATGCAATACTTTAATAAACAGGAAAACAAACATTCTAAATGGTAGGTTTTCATACTTGGGATGTTACAAAACGCCCCCCCTTGGAGGAATCGCGCCCCGAGATTCCTTACTGAGAAGTGAAAAGGTCCGGATACTTCTTGCGAAGATCCCCTTCGGTCTCCCACGTTGCCTCTTTATCGGAATGATGCGACCACTGCACTTTCAAGAACTTGGTGCTCTTGTTGCGAGTCTTACACTCGGTCTCATCGAGAATACGAATAGGGTGCTCCTCATAAGATAGATCATCTTGCAGTTCAATGGAATCATGATCAACTGCACGATCTGGATCTTTGAAACACTTCTTGAGCTGTGACACGTGGAACACGTCGTTGCACCTTGGAGTTTTTCTGGAAAGTTCAGACGATAACTGGATGTTGAAAGGACCAATGTATCATGGTGCAAGCTTTCCTGTTGAAGGACATCTTGGTGCAAGCTTCCTTTCACACCGAAACGAGTGCCTCTGAGGGGAGTTACACGGAGATATGCCATGTCACCAAGGTGCATAGATCATATCCCTGTGCTTGTCATAGTAGCTCTTCTGACGAGACGAGCAATCTTGAGATTTGTCACGAATGATACGAACTTTCTCCTCGGCTTCCTTAACAATGTCAGGGCCTAAGAGTGAACGTTCACCAGCTCCAGACCAATGATTGGACTCCTGCATCTGCGGCCATAGAGTGCTTCAAATGGTGCCATGCCTAGGCTTGCCTGGAAGCTGTTGTTGTAGGAGAATTCAGCATATGGAAGGCTATCCTCCCATTTCATGCCAAAGGAGAGACCACATGCTTGAGCATATCCTCGAGAATCTGATTGACTCTTTCGACTTGCCCCTGAGACTGAGGTGATAAGCTGTGCTGAACAGAAAGTTTGGTGCCCAATGCTTCTTGAAACTCTTCCAGAAATGAGAAGTGAAGATACTTCCACGGTCGAGCTTATTTCCAATGGAACACCCATGAAGAGGAACGATCCTTGCTGTGTAGAGCTCTGCTAACTGGCTAGCTGAGATAGTTCTTTGACAGCAAAGAAGTGAGCTACTTTAGTGAGAACGATCAATAACAACGAAAATTGCATCGTTCCCCTTCTGGACTTTGGAAAACAGTAACGAAGTCCATTTCAATCATGTCCCACTTCCACTCAGGAATTTTCAGAGGTTGGAGTAGACCGGCTGTTTTCTGATGGACTGCTTAACACGTTGACAAACGTCGCATTCAGAAACGTATTGAGCAGTTTCACGTTTCATGCAGGCCACCAATACAGAAGTCTTGAGATCCTGGTACATCTTTGTACTTCCAGGGTGGATGGAGAGAAAAGTTTCATGAGCCTCCTTGAGAATGACATCTTTGAGACTTTGAGTCTGAGGAACTGCAATGCGTCCTTCGAAGAACACAGTTCCCTTGTCATCAACTGAGAAGGACTTGAACTTATCATTGCCTTCTTTGATGTGCTCTACAATCTTCTTGATTTCAGATCACGAAGTTGTTCAGAACGAATCTTGTCCTCGAGGGTTGGACTGGCTGTCAAGCTAGCAAGGTAACCTTGAGGAACAAGACCAAGGTTCAGCTTCTGGAATTCTTCATGAAGTGGAGGTTGGCTTTCCATGATCATGAGATTATTGCAATAGGACTTGCGACTGAGAGCATCGTCCATAACATTAGCCTTGCCTGGAGTGTAAGAATGGTGAGATCAAAGTCTTTAATCTTTTCAATCCATCTCCTTTGCCTAAGTTTAGATCTGGTTGAGTGAAGATGTATTTCAGACTCTTATGATCGAAAAGATTTTAGTTTTGTTACCCAACAAGTATTGTCTCCACTTCTTGAGGGCAAACACCACTGCTGCAAGTTCTAGGTCATGTGTGGGGTAGTTTTGCTCATGGGCACTCAACTGACGTGAAGCATAAGACACAACTTGACGTTCTTGCATAAGAACGGCACCTAGACCTTGGAGAGATGCATCGCAGAATATCTGGAAAGGTTTGGTAGTATCTGGGCCAACCAGAACAGGTGTGGAAGTGAGTTTAGTCTTCAGGAGATTGAAACTCTCATCACATTGTGGAGTCCAAACGAACTTCTTGTCCTTCTTTGTGAGATCAGTGAGAGGTTTGGCAATCTTGGAAAAGTTTTGGACGAAACGATGGCAATAGCTAGCCAAGCCAAGAAAACTTCTGACTTGCTTCACCGTCTTAGGAGGTTTCCAATCAACAATTGCCTTAACCTTTTCTGGGTCAATGGCTATGCCTTTGGCAGAGATGATATGACCAAGGTAAGCAACTTCTGGAATCCAGAACTCACATTTGGAGAACTTGGCATACAAACGATGCTCGAAAAGTTTCATGAGAGTGAGACGAAGGTGTTCTCCATGCGCTTCCTCAGATTTGGAGTAGACTAGAATGTCATCAAGATATACCACAACGAACTTGTCGAGGTATTCATGGAAGACAGAATTCATAAGTCTGGAGAATGTCGCCGGTGCATTGGTGAGACCAAGGACATGACGGTGTATTCATATAGACCGTACCGAGTGGTGAAAGCTGTCTTTGGAATATCTTCCTTTCTGATCTTTATCTGATGGTAACCCATCCTCAAGTCCAACTTTGAGAATATTGAGGCTCCAGCAAGTTGATCAAAAAGATCATCGATACGAGGAAATTGGATACTTGTTTTTGATGGTTTTCTCGTTGAGAGGACGATAGTCAACCCGAGTCTCTTTGTTTGATCCTTCTTGGCAACAACCAGAGTTGGGCAACCCCAAGCGAGGAACTAGGTTGAATGTTAACCTTTCTCCATGTACATATCGATTTGCTCCTTCAACAATTTCAGTTCAGGAGGAGCTATCTTGTATGGATGCTTAGAGATTGGAGCAGTACCTGGTTCAAGCTCGATCACGAACTCAACTGCTCTGTCCGGAGGCATCCCTGGCAACTCTTCTGGAAAGACGTCAGGGAATTCATAAACCACCGGAACATTTTTCAATTGCAGGAAGGGGTTTGGCATCGAGGGTTTGAACACTGAACAGAACTTGATCCATATGGAGAATAGACTATCTGGCCAGAAGGGTGAGAGAGAGTTATTGACTTTTGAGCACAGTCAATTTTTGCTTTGTGGGTCTTCAACCAATCCATACCCAGAATGACATCAATGTCAGAATTTCCCAGCAACATGAGTGAAGCAAGGAATATGCGACCTCCAATTAGGATTTGATTGTCCATACTTATCTTGGAAGTAATCATTTTAGTTCCCGGAGAGTGAACATAGATTTGATTGCTTAGTGGAACCAGAACTAGGTTGTAAGCTGTTGCAAAGATCTTTGACACAAAAGAATGCGATGCTCCGGTATCAAACAACACTTTAGCTGGAATAGAGTTTACGGGTAATATACCAGAACGACGTCAGCAGCTCTCAGCTTTGTCGGCCTTGATGATTCAACCCTCGCGGTCTCCCGACAGCCTGTTGTTGGAGTTGAAGGCTTTAGCCGGGGGAGCACGAACCATTGCCTGGTTGGTGTTGGGGCGAGGAGGTGGAGGTAGCTGCCTCTGAGTGCACTTATCAGCGTAGTGTCCAGTCTCCTTGCACTTGTAGCAAGTGACGACACGAGGAGTGCCTGGCCTTGGCTGCCCCATTGGAACCCTCTGACCATGCATCTGAGATCGGTTGGGTGGGCGGGGAGCAAAGCCTGGAGAAGCTTGGGCATATGGAGCCCGAGTGACAACACCATTTGTCACCCAGATGCGACGCTTCTGCGGAGGGGTGGTCATGATGGAGGAGGAACCACCCTCACGCGAGTGCTTGCGGGACTCCTCGAACGCCTTGCGCCCATTTTCCTCATTGAGCGCGGTGTTAACGAGCTCCTCGAAGTCCTTGCACTTGATGTTTGTGAGAGCGTACTTCAGTTCCGGGTTAAAACCTCGGCGGAACCTTGCCATCTTCTTGGCCTCAGTGGACACCTCGTGACCAGCGTATCGAGCGAGGCGATTGAACTCAGTCTGATAGCTGATAACGTCCAGCTTGCCCTGCTAAGAGCAGAACTCTTCACGCATCCTTTCCATGAGACCATCTGGGATGTGGTGCTTCAGGAAGGAATCCTTGAAACAACCCCAGGTGATAGGATAGCCAGCTCTCATGGTCTGGTAGTTCTCCCACCAAGAAGCTGCCTGACCCTTCAGTAGGTAGGTGGCATAGTTGACTTTGTCTTCCTCAGCAACGTGAGCAATGTCCAGAGTCCTGGCTATGTCACGGATCCAGTCATCAGCATCCAGGGGCTCGCGTGTTGCCACGAAAGCTTTTGGGCCCAGACTGAGGAACTCCTTGATGTTGACCCGTGGAGCATTCTGGTTGTTGTGCTGGTTAGCCTGGAACTGGGCCATCTGTGCCAGAACTGAGTCATCTGAGTCAACAGCTCCGTGATCGGAGGTGGTTCAGGCGGGTTGCTCCTTGTTGGCGGCATCCTGAATAGACATGCATTTTAGCACAACAATAGAAAAGGATAGACTTGGTAACCGAAAGATAGATTTTTCCGACGCATGAATAGATAACCAACAGGTACATCATCAGATGTTCAAATACATCAGAATATCCAACAGACCAATACATGGTTCGAATGCCAAAGGATAACTAAACATAGCTAGGAACGGATACATCGGTACTCCCATGCTCATCACGCAGGACGGCGGCGAGTAGTACGACGAGAGAACGGTGAGGAGGAATCCCACGGAAGTAAGTAGAACGACGATCCACGTAGATCGGACTGCTCTGAGAGCAACTCTCGGTGTGGTGAAGTAGAAAGCGTCGTCTCCCTGTGCTCCAAAGCGGGGAATCCCAGTGTACCAGGACCAAGGTCGAGGAGTGGACCTCTGATCGGCTCGTAACCTCCAGCATTGGCAAACTACGTCCAACTGTCTGATGGAAACGTGCAAAGCGCTCTCTCCAACAAAGTCTGTGGTGTAAGTCGCCAGACGAGTCAGAGCAAGGTAGAGTGCTCTGACTGAAACCAACTCTGAGAAAGTGTGGTGGCAACTGCGTCACTGTGCCTCACAAACTGAGCGGTGGTGTGCAGCCTGAACTATCACTCTCATAAACATCCAAGTTGTCGTAGAGAGTGAAGTGAGCTCCCGCTGAAGTGATGTAACCACGGGGGATGTGGCGATAGATAGAATCGTCAAACCCCAGTAGTCAGCACGAAGGACGGTGAGACTCACGTAAGCTGCCTGCTGCACGGCCATATCCACTGTGGAACCAACTGCCTCGTAGCGGTGGACAACGCTCATGCCATCATCTGACAGAATGACGAAGCCTGGTAGTAGGTCTGGTCAAACTCGCTGCTGCTCGTAGACCTGGTACTCTGGTGCCCAATGGAACCCCAGATAGGTACCATGTCTCTCAGCTTCTCCGGTAACCGGCAGTGCTCTCAGCAGCGAGTCATCCGAACCACATGCGGTAGAACCTGAGATCCATCTGCAGATGATTTGGGAGGTTTTGATTAGACGCCGGCAGAAGAACTGAAGTGGAAAACACAACAAGATTTTCAACGGACGAAAGGGTTCTTTAGAAAACAGGATATCGAAGCAACATCGGGAAACACGAGACCAAAAATCCTGAGGTACTACGGAGAACCCAAAACACGTGAAATCCTAACTTGAAAGTTTAGGTGAGAACAGAAAACAACGTTGCACTTCCTTACCAGAAAAGGGTGGTGGGTGGGGAAAGAAGAAAAATGGCAGAATTCCTACTCTCACTTCATTTTTCCTATATAGCTACAAATAGTTTCTAGACTCAAACTGCGACCAGTAAAAAGGGATCCTACAGCAGACAGGCTCTGATACCATTTGTCGCACCCGGACTTCTAGAGGATACTCCCGTACGAACTGAACAGTATTTTGATAGGATACGGGGCTTACCGGCACCCGCGTCCCCTTACGAGTAGGCCCAGCACTTATGTGTGACAACCAATCGTTACTGTTTCACCGTCGATGTAAACTATCCCGTAGAAATCAGGACACTACCATTGACGTACTTCATACCATACACACAGGGTACGTCAACGGCTTTGAACAAAATGATAACACAACATGTCTCTAAGACACAAAAGATTGAAATAAGTTGCAACTGGCCCTCACTAGGGTAGAGAATAGCAGATACAATCATCCAGAGGACACATGTCCCAACATAACATCATTACATCTCAGCGGAAGCATTCAAAGGGTCTGAGTACAGACAAAATCAAATAGGCTTAAGAAGCCGGGAATGAAAGAAGGACGGAGCCCATCCACGATGTCTCGGATCCTGCCCGGGTCCGCTAACTACTCGTCAGCAGCCTCGTCAAACTCCACGTAGTAGCCGTCACCTGGATCCTCGTAAGCGTAGTCTGCGGAAACCACAGCCCCAAAGAGGTCAGTACATCCAAGTACTGGCAAGCAAGACTCACAGTTCACCAAAAATGTAACCCGTAAACACCAAGTATAGATGCCTTGGGTTCAACGTAAAGAAGGGGATATAAAAGATGCTGCAACTGGCTGCACTAACCAACTACAGAAACACTACAACTTCCGGCTAACAGAAAGGAGATAAGATAGCGTATAATAACCAACTGAAAGATAACATCAAACAAACCCATCGTGGATCTCGCCCCTTATCCAAAGAAGCAATCCGAGGATAACTCACACAGTTGGATTAATGAATAATGGATCAAGTTGTTATGTCAATAAGTCTATTACTAGTCAAGTTATCATTAGTTAGGTGTAAGTTGTTCTGAGTACTTGTTAGCCAGTACTTTCACCAAGTCAACCATAACCGCGGAAAACACGGCTTCTCGAGAAGATTTATCCCTGCAGGGTTGCACCAATTTGGCCGTACACGTAAGAATAACCCGCCAGATGGGATGCCTCCCACCAAGTGGGGTACTCAACAGAACTCAACTCTTCTTCGCATCAAGCCCAAAGCACCTTGGGCGCACGGCTAATCGAGCCCAGAAGAAAATGGACCCTCATAGCACTCTAAGAACGTGTCCCCCTATATGCCGACTACAAAAGTTCCACCCTGCGCTGGGCTCGCAAAAACATGCATGCGGCAAATGGAAAACACGAACTAAATGAGGCGATTTGGACGAGATGCGAATCGAATCAAATTGAGGGGGGCGCCCATACTCGATTCCCACATGCGGGTAGTGCGCTCATCATGGATCAGTAGACAAGACCCTTTTCCTATTAGGGTCGACACTAGCAGGCTCCAAAACCACACAGGGCCTCCTGCCGGTGCCTTATCAGCATATTATTAATAACAGGTTGATTGATTAACATCGAGCCCCCAGAACATAATAAAGATATAGTAACAGAAAGTAACGGGTAACAGACTCGAGCAAAACAACCTAAGCATGCTAGTAAGACACTGGCTCAACCAATGGGGTTGTAGGAGTGGAGGTGAGGCAATATCAGGGTTAAGGGATTCATGTGATAGGTTCGTAACGGAAACAACTACACATAGGGCTAGCAAAATAGACAACGGAAAGTATCGGTAACCAATGTTGAAAGGAACACAGTGGTTCATGTGAGTGATAACTTGCCTGCAAACTCAGCAGCCTGGTACTGAGCTAGATCCTCAGAAGGGGTGCTGTAAAGATCGTCTGTCTGAACATCGTCATCTATCCGAGAAGAAGCAAACAAACAAGACAGAAATATAAACAATCCATATCATGGCATAGTGCACAATCATGGGATGATGCATGTCAGGTTAATAGATGCATCAAAATAGACTAGTTGACATGGTAACACAATTTAAATGGACCCATATGCAATTGGATTGCATATGGAAAAGGTCCATGAATTAAGTGGAAACAAATGATCTGCAATTTAATACCATGTGAAAGTTTGCTTAGCATGATGCATGCATGATGATAAGAACAAAATAACAATAATAGATGCAAGTGAAAAAGGAATTTAACAAGTTTGGAAATCATTTATTAAGTTTGGAAATTTTTGGTTACTTAAAGATGTCACACTAGCATTTGTTGTTTTCATCAATTTAAAATGTTCAGAACAAATAACAAAATTCATATTTGAAAAGAATACCAAATTTTAGTTGGATTACATGTTTTAAATATTGAAATAGGAGTTAGGATGAATTTATTATGACTTAAACAATATTAAACAAGTTTTAAATGAATTTAAAATAAGTTTGAATATTATTTGAATTTTAAATAAGTTTGAATATTAAACATAAATTCAAACTCATATTTGAAAAGTTCATACTTTTCTAGTTTGAAAACATATTTTGCATGTTTAAAAATAATTTAATTTGAGCAAGTTATGATTTTATCAAATTTAAATGATTTAAACAAGGTTTAAATTATTTAGGCAATTTAAATTATTCAAAACATGAAACAAAATTTATATTTGAAAAGCTTATTTGAAATAGCATGGAAAACATATTTTATTTGCATTTTTTGGATTAAGAATGAATTAGTTATGGATTTTATCAAGTTGCAATTGAATTATTTGAATTCAAATTTGAATTGCATTTTGAAAATTCAAAACAGAAAACAAAGGCTACCAAAAGATAGAGAATAATATTTAGACCAGTGCACATATTTTATTTTTATTAATTGAGTTTATAAAATGAAAGTTATTATCAAATTACTTCCAGGGACCAATCTGCAAATTTTGAGGGACTGGTTTTAAAACAGAAACGTGCAGGAATAACTTTTGTTACCGCGTAGGTGTCCAACCACAACCACTGCCAGTGGGCCACGGGCCTACGTGGTGCTGCGTGGCAGCACAGCTGGCCACCACATCCACAGACGGGTGGGCCACAGCTTAAGGGAAAAATCCCCAAAAAGGGTGGCGCTGCGGGGACTCGAACCCACGACCAGGCGCTGCGCTCAGTGGGTGCGTTACCACTGCGGTGGTTTCGTCAGTTCGACAGATACCGCGACGCTGACAGGTTATACTTCACTACCGGGGTTAACTGAACTTAAACGTGCGCTCGTGACTGAACCTGACGGGGAACGACGACGACGGCGGCGATCGGCAGCAGAGCCCGCGGCCGTGGCTCACTGCGGTGATGCGCGAGTGGATGCGGGTGCTAGATTGCGATGCAGGGAGGTACCGTGAGCAGCAGTGAACAGAGGAGAAGGAGGGTGCTTACAGCGGGGTGACTGTCATCGACAGAAACAGGGAGGAGGTCGACGGGGAGTAGTGGCTGTCGACGGCGAGGAGGTGGCGACCACGGCTCCAAAAACTTCCTCCTGGAAACGAAGATGACGAGGACGGTGCGGTGATCTCGTCCCCGAGAAGAGGGAGGCTCGTCGGCGAGCAGAACGTCGGCGGGGAAACTTCTTCAGGTACCGGCCATGGCGGACAGAGATGGTTCAGACGTTGGGGTGACGCAACGTGGAAGAAAAGAGGTGGCTTTCGCCGGGAAACAGAAGGGGAGCTCACCGGGAGGGTGTTGCTGTAGCAGATCGGGTTCGAGGAGGACGACGGCGAGCAGGAGATGGGGATGTTCAGTAATGGCCGAGGTAGACGAAGGAGGCAGGCGGCGATCCTGGGGCTCCTCGGGCCCAGCTGATGCTCGGAGCAGGAGGACGGAGTCGAGGAGGCTCGGTTGCAGGGACTAGCGTGCCCGGAGACGCCCCATGCCGAGCTGTCGACGGCGAGCAGCTTGCTCTGCTCCCACTCCGGTTCAGGGAAAACAGGGATCAGGGGGAGGAAAAGAAAAGGACGGCGGCGGCTGTGAGGAGGGCTAGGGCTAGCAGGTGGTTGGAGGTGGGTTTTTAAGGAGGAGCTCGAGCTCGTACGGCCGGCGATTGGGTGGAGGAGGAGGTGATCGGGTGGTGGTGATTCAGTCGTACGCAGGGTGACGTCGGGGGGGAGGTAGACGACAAGCAGAAGGTGGGCTGTGGGCTGCGTTTCTCCCCCCTCTGAACCGTTTTTCTTTTTATTATTTTGCTTTTCTGTTTTTTTTGCAGCAAAACTAATTGGAAGAAAAAGGTAGGTTTTAGGTTAGTAAAAATTTGGAAAAAATATGGTTAGGTTAGTTTTTGACATAGCAACTAATTGCTAACTTTTATTTTCCAAAAGTTTTCAAATTACTTGCTGTTTATGAACTAAACCAAATTTGGATGAATTTTAAGTATTTAAATGATTATTATTGAAAACACTTCTTAATAGGGTGAACCCTATTATTTAGTTAGAACCAAGAGTTGAATTGTTTTTGAAATTTTCATAAATCCAATTGGGGTGCTGATTTGGAATTAATTCATATTTGGATGATTTAAGTATTAAAATGATTATTGAAACCAAAATTTTAATTAGGGTGTCCCAAATAACTTTAATTGGAAACTACGAGTATAAAATGTTTTGATTATTTTTATAACTTCAAATTGGTGTGCTGTTTGAATGTTTTGGTTTGAATTTGAAAAAGTTGATAATTAATTGATTAATATTGGAAACAATGTTTTTATTAGGGTGACCCCTAATGATTAAATAGAACAAATGTGATTAGAATTTGTTTGGTATTTTCATAATTTTCAAATGAGGTGCTGTTTGAAGATGCTTTGAATTTGAAAGCAATTTGGAATTACTTAATTGAAATAAAACCACCATTTTATTAGTTGATTCATTATGGAATGATGGGAAACAAAAGGTTGTTTGAGTTGAACTTTTATTTGAAAACAAGATTGTAACATGACAAGTATGAATTAAATGTTTGAATATTGTTTGGATTCCTATTATGAAAACAGAATAAAAACAGATGCAAAACAAATAGTAACAAATGCAAACAAGGGAATAAACATGATGACATGATGCAATACTTTAATAAACAGGAAAACAAACATTCGAAATGGTAGGTTTTCATACTTGGGATGTTACAATTTCCTTGGCCAAATTGTTGTTTCCCATGCCCAAAGTTGATAACATGGTGCATTCCAAGAACCTCACTTCATTTCAACAACATTGCACGTTTGGGATCTCAAAAAGTTGGTTCCATTCTCAAGTTGCTTACTAATCTTATGTTGTAGCCATTTTCGGTCACTTTCGGTCAAGAATAAAGTTTCCTGCCACCTAGGATGCTTGGATAATTGCATAGATGAACATGTAAGTCACACTTGGCCATGTGGCCCCACACAAAATGTTTAAACCCATGACAGGACTTGTATAGTGCCGCCGTTGCGTTGGGTGCCGTCGAACCACCGGACGTTAACCGGGACGATTCTCGCCGCTTCTCCCTACCATGCCAGCCTCGATATAGGTGGCAACCTTCCATCCCACTCCCTCAGACTCGCTGCACATACAACATTGCACCTTGTTACCCCTGGCCATGAATCCTAGTGGGTGATGCGTGAACTAGTTTATTGCCTTCGAACGGAAAATAAACGGCCGAAAACGTGGATTTCCTTGGCCAACTTGTTGTTTCCCATGCCCAAAGTCGAAAACATGGTGCATTCCAAGAACCTCACTTCATTTCAACAACATTGCATGTTTGGGATCTCAAAAAGTCGGTTCCATTCTCAAGTTGCATACCAATCTTATGTCGTAGCCATTTCCGGGCACTTTCGGTCGAGAATAAAGTTTCCTGCCACTTAGGATGCCTGGAAAATTGTAGAGATGAGCATGCAAGTCACACTTGACCATGTGGCCCCACACAAAATGTTTGAACCAATTACAGGACTTGTATGATGCCGCCGTTGCGTTGGGTGCCGTCGAACCACCGGACGTTAGCCGGGACGATTCTCGCTTCTTCTCCCTTCCATGCCAGCCTCGATACATGTGGCATCCTTCCACCCCACTCCCTCAGACTCACTGCACATACAACATTGCACCTTGTTATCCAAGGCCATGACTGCCGGTGGGTGATGCGTGAACTATTTATTGCCTTCGAACGAAAAGAAACGACAAAAAACGTGGATTTCCTTGGCCAAGTTATTGTTTCCCATGCCCAAAGTTGAAAACATGGCGCATTCCAAGAACCTCAGTTCATTTCAACAACATTGAACGTTTGGGATCTCAAAAAGTCGGTTCCATTCTCAAGTTTCTTACCAATCTTATGTCGTAGCCATTTTCGGGCACTTTCAGTCGAGAATAAAGTTTCCTGCCACCTAGGATGGCTGGAAAATTGTAGATATGAGCATGTAAGTCACACTTGATCATGTGGCCCCACACAAAATGTTTGAGCCCATTACATGACTTGTATGGTGCCGCCGTTGCGGTGGGTGCCGTCGAACCACCAGACGTTAACCAGGATGATTCTCGCCGCTTCTCGCTTTCATGCCAGCCTTGATACATGTGGCATCCTTCCACCCCAATCCCCCAGACTAGCTGCACATACAACATTGCACCTTGTTAGCCCTAGCCATGACTGCTAGTGGGTGATGCGTGAACTAATTTATTTCCTTCGAACGGAAAAGAAACGACCGAAAACGTGGATTTCCTTGGCCAAATTGTTGTTTCCCATGCCCAAAGTTGAAAACATGGTGCATTCCAAGAACCTCACTTCATTTCAACAACATTGCACATTTGGGATCTCAAAAAGTCGGGTACATTCTCAAGTTGCATACCAATCTTATATCGTAACCATTTTTGGGCACTTTCGGTCGAGAATAAAGTTTCCTGCCACGTTGGATGCCTGGAAAATTGTAGAGATGAGCATGTAAGTCACACTTGGTCATGTGGCGCCACAAAAAATGTTTGAACCCATTACAGGACTTGTATGGTGCCGCCGTTGCGTTGTGTACCGTCGAACCACCGGACGTTAACCGGGACGATTCTCTCTGCTTCTCCCTTCCATGCCAGCCTTGATACATGTGGCATCCTTCCACCCCACTCCCTCAGACTCACTGCACATACGACATTGCACCTTGTTATCAGTGGCCATGACTGCTGGTGGGTGATGCGTGATCTATTTTATTGCCTTCGAACGGAAAAGAAACGGCCAAAAACGTGGATTTCCTTGGCCAACTTATTGTTTCCCACGCCCAAAGTTGAAAACATGGTGCATTCCAAGAACCTCGATTCATTTCAACAACATTGCACGTTTGGGGTCTCAAAAAGTCGGTTCCGTTCTCAAGTTTCATACCAATCTTGTGTCGTAGCTATTTTCGGGCACTTTCAGTCGAGAATAAAGTTTCTGGCCACCTAGGATGGCTGGAAAATTGTAGAGATGATCAAGTAAGTCACACTTGGCCATGTGGCCCCACACAAAATGTTTGAACCCATTACATGACTTGTATGGTGCCGCCGTTGCGGTGGGTGCCGTCGAACCACCGGACGTTAACCAGGACGATTCTCGCCGCTTCTCTCTTCCATGCCAGCCTTGATACATGTGGCATCCTTCCACCCCAATCCCTCAGACTCGCTGCACATACAACATTGCACCTTGTTACCCCTAGCCATGACTGCTAGTGGGTGATGCGTGAACTAGTTTATTGCCTTCGAACGGAAAAGAAACGACTAAAAACGTGGATTTCCTTGCCCAAATTGTTGTTTCCCATGCCCAAAGTTGAAAACATGGTTCATTCCAAGAACCTCACTTCATTTCAACAACATTGCACGTTTGGGATCTCAAAAAGTCGGTTCCATTCTCAAGTTGCTTACCAATCTTATGTTTAAGCCATTTTTGGGCACTTTCGGTCGAGAATAAAGTTTCCTGCCACCTAGGTTGCTTGGAAAATTGCACAGATGAGCATGTAAGTCACACTTGGTCATGTGGCCCTGATGGCTAGGTTAAGACTCCAAGTGCAGAGTGTGTAGCTAGTGGCAAGCCTTCTTCCCCACGAGGGTGACTCGAGGGTTTATATCGAACTCTTGGGGAGCCAGTATTTCAGCAGTTGTCTTCCAAGCTTCCTCCAGGATCCTGCAAACAAGTAGAGCATTTTGTGCCCTCAACCTCACCAAGTGGTTGTCAAGCACAAGGTGTGATACTTCTAAATTGCAATGCCAGACTGAAAGTAAATGTGCAATAATTAAATCTACTACTAAATGCAAATGAGAAAATAAATATGCAATGGATTGTTTTTGTATTTTTGTGATGCAAGTGGTGATGGAGATAATGTAAATTCGAATTGGAGATGCAAGTAAAGTAAAGTGAAAGTAAAGTAAATTGCAGCAAAGTAACTAGAGTGTTTTCTTATAATTAAAATAGGACCGGGGTTCATGGTTTCACACTTGCATTCTCTCAAATAAAGTGGTAGACGGTGGATATAAAGAATTACATGTGAGATTACAATAACATGTTTAACATTGAGTACTTTCATATGGGCATAACGTCCTAGCATAGAGATCTCTACGGTCATATTGATCCCTCTTATATCTCCACCAAGATGCGAAATAAATCATAACACCTCGATAATTAAGAAAACCAGAGTATAGCTTTAAGCAATGTGGCATGAAGTTGAAGTAAGAACTTGCTAGATCTAGTCATGGAGATTGATTATGTCACTTCAAATCCCCGGTAACAAGGTACTCCTTTATCCCTAGTGAGGTAAGTAAGAAAGTTTAACAAAACCTAAGTGGATCGCTGAACTTCTATCACTTTCACAGCCACTAGCCACCCCCGTTACTCAACTAATGCACCCATCACCCCACACACGCTCTCAAGAACTAGATTGATCAAAGCTAGCAAATAAGAACGGGTACATAAGATACATCTACTCAAATAACTCAAGAGAAACAATTGCAATCTCAGATTCAATAACTCATAGAAAAGATCCGCCACATAGGAATTACAACGGTGCCTGTAATCATGTGAGGCAGCTCATACGGATCTAATTAGTGAAGAACATAGAGAGAGAGATACAAGTGCTACTTCCACAAACCCATAGCCCTGGGGTGGACTACTCCCTCTTCATGGAGATGTCGATGGTGATGACGTTGGAGGGGTAGGAGATCACACCGGCGGCGCCCCGCCGAAGTTTTCCCCCTCCAGTCTGGAACTTCTGGTCTCTGTTTCGGTGTTTCGGCGGTGCTCTCCTCCGTAAGGGTATGGGGGACCCTTTTTATAGTCGGTTTTAGGTCAAGACGGAGTCGATAAGTCAAAGATGGAAGGAATTGGGGCCACAGGGGCCAAAAGGGGGCCTCTCGCGCGGCCAAGGAATCTGGCCGCGTGGAGGGTCCTCTTTTGGGCCTCCTTGCCCAATTCTCGTGGATCCTTTGCCCGCAAGTCTTCTCCTTCCAAGAAAATGACCCCCGCAGATTTTTAGGTGATTTAGCGGAAGTTTGCCCCCTGAAACGTAAAAAATATAGAAAACGGGGTTTCTGACAGGCAGGGTTAATTCCATAAAAGTTCGGGGACTTTGTAATTTAACCGCAAAATACTATAAAACATTGAATTATACCCTTATATGATGCAATATGTAATACAAAACCATGTGAAAATATCAAAATTCATCTATGCATTTTACATGCATCAACATCCCCAAGCTTAACCCATGCTCGTCCTCGAGTATGAAGGTGATAAAACTAAGATGAGTTTTGCATATTGAAACAATCATGGGATATCAAGGAGGATTATTCATGCTACATATAATCAAATGATTAATACTAGAAATGTAGCAATATACAATTCTGTTGTAAGAAATATCAAATATGCAAGCAAAGATGCTTCATGAAAGTTCACAAAGTGTATAATGAAATAAAAGCACTATGGTCCAAATGCATACACAAAATGAAAAAATAAAATCCTATATTGGTCAAAGAATAGCATAATGGAGAATAGAAAATATGGTGGACTCTTTGGAGAAAATTGAGTAGAGGTAAAACATGATCAAGTCTTATTTAGCCTCTAAATTATTCAACTAAAATTACTAATTGAAATGTGGTATCCATTGATCTAGGACTCTCATTGCCTTTATCACTAGCATCTTAAAATCGCGAGTATTGAAGTAGTGAGAATGACAAGGTGGTTGAAAGCCTCATGCCCCGTGAGTGTGAAAACCTACTCCATGATTACTCAACTTAGATTCCTAATAAGCTTTGTACAATCATAATAAGTATTAATGACATCATAGAGAACCGCAAAGAGGTACCTCTTGCCCCATGACATGGAAACAAGCCATGTTACAATGACAAGAAGAACAAACGGAGTAGACTCATCATCCTTTTTATTTTCATTCACTATTATGCATAGCTTATATTTTATTATAGGATGTGTTGTAGAGTCACTCAAGTTGTAAGTAAATTTCCACCATGATAAAGCATGGCTTGGGTTAGCGGCCCAATGCGTTTCTCTAGTCATATAGATACTTACTCATCAAAACTACTATTCCTCTATTTCATTTTGGCATGGCAGGAGTCCAAAAACAAAAGTACATGATATCAACCAAATGTAAATTTTTTGCAATGTTGAAGCTTTCCGGTGATACACGTTTATAGCTAGCTCCCAACCACACACTTGTCAAACGCAAAACTTGTGGCTCCCATTATTGGGTCATGTTTATTAGATGCATAAAAAGTAAAGTGTGCCATCAAAAGTTCGTGAGAGTCCTATCCCAAGTTCAACCCATGACAATTAATAAAATGAATATATTAATTTAGAACATAAATAACACAATAACATGGTGAACATACTCGGAATAGCAATGAAGCTAATGGGAAGATATGGTGGACTCACTGGAAATACTTGGCTAGGGAGTGTTGGAAACAAGTTTTTACTTGTTGGAATTTTTAAATTTTTGGGCTAGCAAGAGGGAGATACTTGACCAGCTACTATGCATGCATATGTCCATTAGAACTACTCATTTCATGAAAAACTAATAAAACCAGCAATTAACATCAAGGACATGAATAAGAGATAGCTCAAGACAACATTATTGCAAATTTCTACACATAAAAAAGACTATAAATCATGCAAACATATGTAGCTCTTCAAATCCACCATGGCATCCCTATTCCAAGTCATAATACTAGCATCCAATACATTCCAAACCAAAACTCCAGTAGCTCAATCTCATATAAAATGATGGTGGTGGTCTTATCAAAACAAAAATAAAAACAAAAACTAGACGCTTCAAGTCTCTACGATAAATGCTTTGCTTAGAAAAACAGAAAGTAGACATGTGCGAACCAAAAGAGTGTAGCTCCAGTGGGGTGTTCATCACATCCCCAAGCTTATGGCTTTCACCATTCTTGGATGTCTTGAGGCGCAGCTCCTCTATTCCCTGTGAAAAAAAATTCACAAACATGTTTCTCCCATTCTTTTTCTGTGGGGTGAGATTAGCAAGGACAAACAAATCACATGCTTGTTGTGCAAAATTCCAAATCAAATGCTCCAGTAGATAGACAATAAGGTTCATTATGTTGTATGTTCACTCTATTGCTTGAAAGAATCAAGGAAATTCGATTCCCAAGCCAAAATAGTGCATAAAACAAAAGAAGGCAGAATCTGTCCAGAAAAGCAGCAACAGCAAAACGAACGTTTTTCCCTAATCTAGACTCGTCAAAAAATTAAGCCAATTTTTTTTCTTACAGAGGACTAAAAGTTGCAGAACATACTAAAAAATTAGCTCAATCCGACATACCAATAAAAAACGTAAAATCATACGGTGAGCAGACTCGTGCTGAAACCGAAATTTCATGCACTAGGATAGCAACTTATAAGTCCAAATGGGTTTGACTTGACTCTTTATTGAAAACTCCAGAATTAAAACAAAAAAACTAATATCTTGATACAGCAAGAGGACACTAGGAAAATCCAAACAAAAACAACCAGGTTGCCTCCCGTAAAGCGCTTTCTTTATAGCCATATAGCTAGGCTTTACTTGATAATCAAGAGGGATAAAGCTCATGAGGGAGCTTGTTCTTCAGCGTGCCCCTCTTCCTTGGGAAGTGCTCCATGCTTTTCTTGTGAGGGAACTTAAACTTGACATTCCCTTCCTTGGAGTCTATGATTTCACCTGTAGTACGAAGAAAAGGTCTACCCAAAATAATAGGACTAGGGGATTTATCCCCCATATCCATAATAATGAAATCAACGGGTACGAAAGTCATGTGCAATTCAATCATAACATCTTTTACTTGTCCTACATCATGTTTAGTAGAGTTATCAGCAAGGACAAATTCACTTGAGCATTTTTCTAAATTTTCTAGTTCTAGCAATTCATATAATTCTTTAGAGAGTACTGATACACTAGAACCTAGATCTAACATAGCATGGTGAATTTCTTTCCCAATTGAAACTAGCACCTTGGGGATCCATGCTGTCGCACCCTGGTTTCTAGGGGATACTCATCGGGCCGAACTGGATAGCAGATGCTTGGATTATGGGGCATAACTGCTCCCACGTCTCAGCTTCCTGGTAGGCCTGCGCTTATGCGCGACAACACAAGCCCTGCTATTCCACCGTCGATGTAAACTATCCACTAGAGACCATAGGCACTAATGTCGACGTACTTCATACCAATCACGCAGGGTACGTCAACAGCGTTAAACAGAATGATACCACAACACATCTCTAAGACACAAAAGATTGAAATAAGGTTGCAAATAGACTTCACTAAGGCAGAGAATAGCAAATACAATCATCCAGAGGACACATGTCCCAACATAACATTCATTACATCAGCGGAAGCAATCAAGGGGTCTGAGTACAGACAAATCCAAATAGGCTTAAGAAGCCGGCAATGAAAAAGGAAGACGGAGCCCATCCACGAAGTCTCGGATCCTGCCCGGGTCCGCTATCTACTCGTCAACAGCGTCGTCGTACTCCACGTAGTAGCCTCCATGGGGATCCTCGGAATTGTCGTCTGCGTAAACCACAGCCCAAAGGGGTCAGTACAACAACGTACTGGCAAGCAAGACTCAAGTTCACCAAAGTGTAACCCGTCAACACCAAGCACAGATGCTTTGGGTTCAACGGAAGGAAGGGTGATATAAAAGATGCGGCAGCGGGCTGCACTAACCAACTACAGAAACATACTATGACTTCGGCTAACAGAAAGGAGATAAGATAGCGTATCGCAACCAACTATAACTAACCACCAAACAAACCCATCCTGGATCTCGCCCCTTATCCAAAGAAGCAATCCAAGGATAACTCACACAGTTGGATTAATGATGGTTCAGGTTTATTGTGTCAATAAACCTATTACTAGTCAAGTTATTATAGGTAGGTGTAAGTTGTCTGAGTACTTGTTAGCCAGTACTTTCACCAAGTCGTCACTTAACCGCGGACAACACGGCTTCTCGAGAAGATTCATCCTGCAGGGTGTGCTCCAGTACCCGTACACACTCAAGCCACCAACTAAAACTCAGGTGGACTCGACACGACTCGAACCATCACTACAGCCTGTCCTAGGAGCCAGGAGCTATAAGGTCCCAGCCACGCAGCCGAATACTCAACGCAGGTGTGCAAAACCCGCAGGACACAACACCCCGGCACTACAGGCCTCGCCCTATATGTGTGCGTCATCATCATCATCAGTAACCATGGGAGCGACCCATTTATGCGTATGAGCCAAATGGAAACACCCGAACTAAGTGTGGCTCTTCGGACAAACTGCGGATCAGATCAAAGCCGAGGGGGTTCCATACCACCACCCGGATGCGGTGAGCACGCTCATCATGGATCAGTAGACAAGACCCTTTTCCTAATTAGGGTCGACACTAGCAGGCCTCAAAACCACGACGGGCCTCCTGCCGGTGCCTTAACATCAAATTATTATTACCCAAGCATTAACAGGTTGTTGTTTACACATCGAGCCCATAGAACCTAATAGAAATATGATAACAGAAAGTAACGGGTAACAGACTCGAGCAGAAACAACCTAAGCATGCTAGTAAGACACGGGCTCAAACAACGGGGTTATAGGACTGGAGTGAGGCAATATCAAGGTTAAGGGATTCATGTGATAGGTTCGTAACAGAAACAACTACCACTATGGCTAGCAGAAAGAATCAACGGAAAGTATCGGTAACCAATGTTGAAAGGAACACAGTGGTTCATGTGAGTGATAACTTGCCTGCAAACCCAGTAGCCTGGTACTGAGCTAAAACCTCAGAAGGGGTGTCGTAAGGATCGTCGGTATCAACGTCGTCGTCTATTCGAGAAGAAGCAAACAAACAAAACAGGAATGTAAACAATCATTGCCATGGCATTGTGCACAATCAAGTATGATGCATGACAAGTTAAATAGTTGCATCAAAATAAACTAGTTGACATGGTAACACAAATTAAGTGGACACATATGCAATTTTGAGTTGCATATGAAAAGCCCATGAATTTTGGGTTAGATTATTTGTTTTCCAACTAATCAACAGATGAAGGTGAATTAGTATGATGCATGGATGAGGAAAACAACAAAATAACAACAATAGAACCAATTTAAAATAGGGTTTACCAATTTAGAATTTTATTTAGTAAGTTATGGAATTTTTGGTTCCTTAAAGGGATTACACAAATAGTTGTTGTTTTCACCAATTTAAATTGTGCAAAACAAATAATGAAATTCATATTTGAAAAGTTTACACTTTTCTAGGTTGAAAACATATTTTGCATGTTCAAAATTAATTTATTTTGGGCAAGTTATGATTTTATCAAATTTAAATGAATTAAAAACAAGTATTAAATTATTTAGGCAATTTAAATTATTCAAATCATGAAACAAAATTTATATTTGAATTGGTGGTTCAAAATGGTATGGAAAACATATTTTATTTCCATGATTTGGATTAATAATGAATTAGTTATGGATTTTAGCAAATTGCAATTGAATTATTTGAATTCAAATTTGAATTGCATTTTGAAATTTCAAAACAGAAAACAAATGCTATAGATAGATAGAGAATTTAATTTGGTGCGGTGTACATATTTTATTTATTTTTGTTGGAGTTGGGATTTAAAAGTTATTTGGGTTTGAAGTTTAGGGGCTAAACCGTAATAAAAACTGGACTGAAATTAAAGGAAAACGTGCAGAAAAACAATCTGCACCGCGCAGTATCCAGCCCCAGCCACTGACAGTGGGTCAGCGTCACTGCGTGGCACCTAGGTGGCAGTACTGGGGTGAGGTGGCCTGCAAGGTCCATGACGGGTGGGTCCCACGGGGGTTGCGCAGGAAAAAAATTGGGAGGCAATTGCCTCCCCTAGGATTCGAACCAGGGATCTATGGGGCGAGCGAGAGCACTGTGGCCAGTGGGCTGGAATCGGTTTCTTGTCAGATACGGTTAGCAAAGGAAGTTAAGGTGCTTTTTTCCGTCAGTTAGAATTTAACTGAACTTTGGCTGCAGGTACCGGTTACGACTGAAGATGCGAGCGGACAGGGACATCGGAGGCGAGCGGGCCAGCGGCCGCGGCTGCTCGCGGGCGCTGTCCGCGGTGGCGCGCGGTGGCCGGCCGGCGCTGCCGGCGGGTGGCCGGGGCGGCCGTGGGGCCGTGGGCCCGGAGAGGAGGAGGCGACCAGGAGGGAAGGGAGGCGGCGAGGCTTACAGCGAGGGGGCGGAGAGGAGCGCTCGGTGGCGGAATCCGGCGATGGCGGCGGCGATCCGGCGGTCGTCGAGGGAACCCGAGGGCACGGTGAGGAAGAGGGCGCCGCGCCGGTTCCGTTCCCGGCCCTAGCGCGGCCGGGCGGGCACCGTGGCGGCGGCGCCTCGCCGGAGAAGGAGGCGTTGGAGGTTCTCTCGGAGGAGTTACAGGGAAAAGAATAACCAGAGGGAGGAAGAGAGGAAGAAGGAGAAGTGCGGCGCTAGAGGAGAAGAGCGAGGAAGAAGACTAGGGTTAGGAGGGAGGCTTGAGGGCAAGAAATAGGAGGGGGTCGAGCTCGGATCGACGCTCCTGCTCGATCATGTCGACGTGGGCACTGGAGATGACTCCGTACAGAGGTAGGAGAAGGACCGTGAGGGGGTACGGGCTTTTGGCCAAAACGGGCTGGGCTGGTTTAGTTGCTGCTGCTGCCTCCCTCTCCTCTCCTATTTATTTATTTATTTTTGTACTGTTTTTTTTTTTGTAGTTACAAATGGAAACAAAGCAAGGTTTTGTTTAAAGAAAAGTTTGGAATAAAATAGGATAAATCTCTTAGTGAAAAATGCAACCTTTTGGTAGTTTTGGTTTTCCAAATTTCAAAAGTGGGCTTGTTGTGTAAAATTAAACCCAATTAATTGAATTTTGCAATATTAGTTATTATTGGAAAAACAAGGCAAAAAACAATAGGGTCTCCCCTAGAGTTTTAAAAGTGATTTAAAGAATTCCAAATAGTGGTGAATTTCATGGATTCAAATAGGTACTGATTTGAACTTGGTTTGGAATTTAAAAGATGATTTGGGAACTATTGATTGAATTAATTGAGTGATTAACGGTTTGATTAAAACCAACAATTTGAGAAGTGAAACTTAGTCAATTATTTGGAAAACAAGGGAGGTTTTGTTTTGCAATTCTTTGTTCGAAAAGATTGTAACAGACAAGTGTGAAAACAACTGTTGATTCATTATGGAAACAATGCAAACATAAATAAAACAAATGCAATGAGATGATGACATGATGCATCGCTTAAAAGTAACAAGAAATAAAACAACTAAGGGATGTTTTCATACTTGGATGTTACAAAACGCCCCCCCTTGAAGGAATCGCGCCCCGAGATTCCCTACTGAGAAGAAAAGGTCCGGATACTTCTTGCAAGATCCTCTTCGGTCTCCCACGTTGCCTCTTTATCGGAATGATGCGACCATTGGACTTTCAAGAACTTGGTGCTCTTGTTGCGAGTCTTACGCTCGTCTCATCGAGAATACGAATAGGGTGCTCCTAAATAGATCATCTTGCAGCTCAATGAATCATGATCAACTGCACGATCTGGTCCTTGAAGCACTTCTTGAGCTGTGACAGGTGGAACACATCGTGCACTTGGGAAAGTTTTTCTGGAAGTTCTAGACGATAGGCATTTTCTCTGCACGTCTTGAGAGGATGTTGAAAGGGCCAATGTATCTTGGTGCCAGCTTTCCTTTCACACCAAAACGATGATGCCCCTGAAGGGAGTTACACGGAGATATGCTTTGTCACCCAGGTGCATAGACCATGTCCCCGTGCTTGCTGTCATAGTAACTCTTCTGACGAGACTGAGCAATCTTGAGATTGTCACGAATGATTCGAACCTTCTCCTCGGCTTCCTTAACAATGTCAGGGCCTAAGAGTGAACGTTCACGAGCTCCAGACCAATTTATTGGACTCCTGCATCTGCGACCATACAGTGCCTCAAACGGTGCCATGCCTAGGCTTGCCTGGTAGCTGTTGTTGTAGAATTCAGCATATGGAAGGCAATCCTCCCATTTCATGCCAAAGGAGAGACCACATGCTGAGCATATCCTCTAGAATCTGATTGACTCTTTCGACTTGCCCTTGAGACTGAGGGTGATAAGCTGTGCTGAACAGAAGTTTGGTGCCCAATGCTTCTTGAAAACTCCTCCAGAAATGAGAAGTGAATATGCTTCCACGGTCTGAGCTTATTTCCAAAGGAACACCATGAAGAGGAACAATCCTTGTTGTGTAGAGTTCTGCTAACTGGCTAGCTGATATTGTTTCTTTGACAGCAAAGAAGTGAGCTACCTTCGTGAGACGATCAATAACAACGAAGATTGCATCGTTGCCCTTCTTGGACTTTGGAAAACCAGACGAAGTCCATTTCAATCATGTCCCACTTCCACTCAGGAATTTTGAGAGGTTGGAGAAGACCGGCTGTTTTCTGATGAACTGCCTTGACACGTTGACAAACATCGCATTCAGAAACGTATTTAGCAATTTCACGTTTTCATGCCAGACCACCAATACAGTGTTTTGAGATCCTGGTACATCTTTGTACTTCCAGGGTGTATGAGAGAGTTTCATGAGCCTCCTTGAGAATAACATCTTTGAGACTTTGAACTTGAGGAACCGCAATGCGTTCGAAGAACACCGTTCCCTTGTCATCAATTGAGAAGCACTCATACTTCACATTGCCTGCTCTGATGTTATTTGCAATCTTCTTGATCTCAGCATCACGAAGTTGTTCAGAACGAATCTTGTCCTCGAGAGATTGGACTGGCTGTCAAGTTCGCAAGATAACCTTCAGGAACAAGACCAAGGTTCAGCTTCTGGAATTCTTCATGGAGTGGAGGTTGGCTTTCCATGATCATGAGATTATTGCAATATGACTTGCGACTGAGAGCATCGCCATAACATTAGCCTTGCCTGGAGTGTAAGAAATGGTAAGATCGAAGTCTTTGATCTTTTCAATCCATCTCCTTTGCCTGAGGTTTAGATCTGGCTGAGTGAAGATGTATTTCAGACTCTTATGATCAGAAAAAGATTTCAGTGCGATTACCCAACAAGTATTGCCTCCATTTCTTGAGGGCAAACACAACTGCTGCAAGTTCTAGATCATGAGTGGGATAGTTTTGCTCATGTGCGTTCAACTGACGTGAAGCATAAGCCACAACTTGACGTTCTTGCACAAGAACTGCACCTAGACCTTGTTGAGAAGCATCACAGAATATCTGGAAGGGTTGGTAGTATCTGGGCCAACCAGAACTGGTGTAGAAGTGAGTTTAGTCTTCAGGAGATTGAAACTTTCATCACATTGTGGAGACCAAACGAACTTCTTGTCCTTCTTTGTGAGATCAGTGAGAGGTTTGGCAATTTTGGAGAAGTTTTGGACGAAGCGACGACAAAGCTAGCCAAACCAAGAAAACTTCTGACTTGCTTCACCGTCTTAGGAGGTTTCCAATCAACAATTGCCTTAACCTTTTCGGATCAATGGCTATGCCCTTGCAGAGATGACATGACCAAGATAAGCAACTTCTGGAATCCAGAACTCACATTTGGAGAATTTGGCATACAGACGATGCTCGCGAAGTTTCATGAGAGTGAGACGAAGATGTTCTCCATGTTCTTCCTCAGATTTTGAGTAGACAAGAATATCATCAATATACCACAACGAACTTGTCGAGGTATTCATGGAAGACAGAATTCATTAGTCGAGAGAATGTCGCCGGTGCATTGGTGAGACCAAAGGACATGACGGTGTATTCAATAAACCGTAGCGAGTGGTGAAAGCTGTCTTTGGAATATCTTCCTTTCTGATCTTTATTTGATGGTAACCCATTCTCAGTCCAGCTTGGAGAATATTGAAGCTCCAGCAAGTTGATCAAAAAGATCATCGATACGAGAATTGGATACTTGTTTTTGATGGTTTTCTCGTTGAGAGGACGATAGTCAACCACGAGTCTTTGTTTGATCCTTCTTGGCAACAAACAGAGTTGGGCAACCCCAAGCGGAGGAGCTAGTTGAATGTAACCTTTTTCCATGTACATATCGATTTGCTCCTTCAACAACTTCAGTTCAGGAGGAGCTATCTTGTATGGATGCTTAGAGATTGGAGCAGTGCCTGGTTCAAGTTCGATCACGAACTCAACTGCTCTGTCAGGGGGCATTCCTGGCAATTCTTCTGAAAGACATCAGGGAATTCACAAACCACCGGAATAGTTTCAATAGATGGTAGAGGATTGCATTGAGGGTGTAGAGTTGAGCAACTGGATTTTCAGCATGGAAGTAGACTATCTGGCCAGAAGGGTGTGTGATTTGACAGACTTACAGGACAATCAATGACTGCTTTGTTGGCTACCAACCAATCCACCCCAGAATGACATCAATATCTGAAGAGTGGAGCTATCAAGGATGCCTGGAATGGAAGGTTTCCAATTGTGATCTCGATGTTCTGGCTAACTTTTTTGCTTTGCCAGCTAGATCCCGGTGATTTCACTAGGAGAGGGATAGACAACTGTTCGAAGTTGATTCACTGTTGTTTGCAAAGCATTGAGAGATGAAAGAGTGTGAAGCACCAGAATCGAACAAGACTTTAGCACGAAACGAGTTCACAAGAAGTGTGCCCATTACAACCTCTGGAGATTCTCTGCTCCCTGGGCCTTGACATGGTTCACCCTCACAGTTCTCAAGACAGACTTTCCTTTGCGGGGCTTAGTCAAGAAGTGTGTACTATCACCTGATTGACCTTAGAGGTAGGTAGTGATGTAGCTTGTTCTGCGGGCACTTGTAGGAGTATGTCCTGATAGACCGCACTTGAAGCATGACTAGCAGAACGAGGATCTGTTGGATTTGCTGAGATGGAGCACCTCCTAAAGATACCACTGGGGTGGGAGGGAGGCAAGAAATCCTGCCGGCTTGGCAAGCAGATGGGCGGTGTTGTAGTGGTATATGGAACCCAAACTCTCCGTTTTTGTGGAGGCATGATAGCTTTCGAGAGATTAGCCTGTTCACGAGAGTGCTTGCGAGATTCCTCAACCAACTTGCGCCCATGCTCATTTAGAGCGATGTTGATGAGGTCCTCAAAATTCTTGGCCTTGACGTGAGAGCATACTTGAGTTCCGGGTTGAGACCCCCGGGAACTTTGCCATCTTTCTCGCTTCCGTGGAGATCTCATCTCCGGCGTAGCGAGCCAGACGATTGAACTCTCTTTGGTATTCGAGAACGTCCAGACTGCCTTGTGTGAAACAATAGAATTCCTCACGCATTTTCTCCATGAGCCCATCGGGAATGTGATGGCGCACGAAGGCTTGCTTGAAATCCTCCCATGTGATTGCCACACTAGAACCTCTCATTTCTTGGAAATTCTCCCACCAAGACATGGATTGTCCACGGAGAAGGTAGGTCACGTAAGGAACACGGTCCTCGTCAGCCACATGAGCTACCACAAGAGTACGGTTCATTTCACGGAGCCAGTCATCAGCATCCAATGGCTCGGAGGCGGTATCAAACGTGCGCGGATTGAGCTCAAGGAACTCCCTAATAGACACACGGGTGTTGCCATTACTCCCAAGGTCTTGGTTCTGCTGCATCTGCTTTATAACTTGTGTCATCTGAGACAGCACTTTCCCCATCTCAGGTGGCAGTGTGGGTTCTTCGTCACCACTTTCCATCCTGAAGAGGATACCAAGATTAACACAGTAACCGGATAACAAAATCCAATATGAGTGCTTAAAAGGATTACTTCAGACGGTAAGAAGGTAGCATGGATCAAACATATACTACCCTCAACGTTCACCATAAATGGTTTGAGTACGAAAGGATAATTAAACATAGCTAGGAATGGATACATCAATGGAAAGGTTCTTGAGAAACATGATATTGAAGCAACATCGGGAAACTCGCGACCAAAACTCCTAAGGTACTACGGAAGAACCCAGAACACGTGAAATCCTAACTTGAAAGTTTAGATGAGAAAGAGAAAACAACGTTGCACTTCCTTACCAGAAAAGGGAGGGTGGGTGGGGAAAGAAATAAAATGGCAGAATTCCTACTCTCACGTTTCATTTTTCCTTTATAGCTACAAAATAGTTTCTAGACTCAACTGCGACCAGTAAAAGGGATCCTACAGGCAGACAGGCTCTGATACCATTTGTCGCACCCTGGTTTCTAGGGGATACTCATCGGGCCGAACTGGATAGCAGATGCTTGGATTATGGGGCATAACTGCTCCCACGTCCCAGCTTCCTGGTAGGCCTGCGCTTATGCGCGACAACACAAGCCCTGCTATTCCACCGTCGATGTAAACTATCCACTAGAGACCATAGGCACTACTGTCGACGTACTTCATACCAATCACACAGGGTACGTCAACAGCGTTAAACAGAATGATACCACAACACATCTCTAAGACACAAAAGATTGAAATAAGGTTGCAAATAGCCTTCACTAAGGCAGAGAATAGCAAATACAATCATCCAGAGGACACATGTCCCAACATAACATTCATTACATCAGCGGAAGCAATCAAGGGGTCTGAGTACAGACAAATCCAAATAGGCTTAAGAAGCCGGCAATGAAAAAGGAAGACGGAGCCCATCCACGAAGTCTCGGATCCTGCCCGGGTCCGCTATCTACTCGTCAACAGCGTCGTTGTACTCCACGTAGTAGCCTCCATGGGGATCCTCGGAATTGTCGTCTGCGTAAACCACAGCCCCAAAGGGGTCAGTACAACAACGTACTGGCAAGCAAGACTCACAGTTCACCAAAGTGTAACCCGTCAACACCAAGCACAGATGCTTTGGGTTCAACGGAAGGAAGGGTGATATAAAAGATGCGGCAGCGGGCTGCACTAACCAACTACAGAAACATACTATGACTTCCGGCTAACAGAAAGGAGATAAGATAGCGTATCGTAACCAACTATAACTAACCACCAAACAAACCCATCCTGGATCTCTCCCCTTATCCAAAGAAGCAATCCAAGGATAACTCACACAGTTGGATTAATGATGGTTCAGGTTATTGTGTCAATAAACCTATTACTAGTCAAGTTATTATAGGTAGGTGTAAGTTGTCTGAGTACTTGTTAGCCAGTCTTTCACCAAGTCGTCACTTAACCGCGGACAACACGGCTTCTCGAGAAGATTCATCCCTGCAGGGTGTGCAGTACCCGTACACACTCAAACCAACTAAAACTCAGGTGGACTCGACACGACTCGAACCATCACTACAGCCTGTCCTAGGAGCCACGGAGCTATAAGGTCCCAGCCACGCAGCCGAATACTCAGCGCAGGTGTGCAAAACTCCCGCAGGACACAACACCCCGGCACTACAGGCCTCGCCCTATATGTGTGCGTCATCATCATCATCAGTAACCATGGGAGCGACCCATTTATGCGTATGAGCCAAATGGAACACCCGAACTAAGTGTGGCTCTTCGGACAAACTGCGGATCAGATCAAAGCCGAGGGGGGTTCCATACCACCACCCGGATGCGGTGAGCACGCTCATCATGGATCAGTAGACAAGACCCTTTTCCTAATTAGGGTCGACACTAGCAGGCCTCAAAACCACGACGGGCCTCCTGCCGGTGCCTTAACATCAAATTATTATTACCCAAGCATTAACAGGTTGTTGTTTACACATCGAGCCCATAGAACCTAATAGAAATATGATAACAGAAAGTAACGGGTAACAGACTCGAGCAGAAACAACCCTAAGCATGCTAGTAAGACACGGGCTCAAACAACGGGGTTATAGGACTGGAGGTGAGGCAATATCAAGGTTAAGGGATTCATGTGATAGGTTCGTAACAGAAACAACTACCACTATGGCTAGCAGAAAAGAATCAACGGAAAGTATCGGTAACCAATGTTGAAAGGAACACAGTGGTTCATGTGAGTGATAACTTGCCTGCAAACCCAGTAGCCTGGTACTGAGCTAAAACCTCAGAAGGGGTGTCGTAAGGATCGTCGGTATCAACGTCGTCGTCTATTCGAGAAGAAGCAAACAAACAAAACAGGAATGTAAACAATCATTGCCATGGCATTGTGCACAATCAAGTATGATGCATGACAAGTTAAATAGTTGCATCAAAATAAACTAGTTGACATGGTAACACAAATTAAGTGGACACATATGCAATTTTGAGTTGCATATGAAAAGCCCATGAATTTTGGGTTAGATTATTTGTTTTCCAACTAATCAACAGATGAAGGTGAATTAGTATGATGCATGGATGAGGAAAACAACAAAATAACAACAATAGAACCAATTTAAAATAGGGTTTACCAATTTAGAATTTTATTTAGTAAGTTATGGAATTTTTGGTTCCTTAAAGGGATTACACAAATAGTTGTTGTTTTCACCAATTTAAATTGTGCAAAACAAATAACAAAATTCATATTTGAAAAGTTTACACTTTTCTAGGTTGAAAACATATTTTGCATGTTCAAAATTAATATATTTTGGGCAAGTTATGATTTTATCAAATTTAAATGAATTAAACAAGTATTAAATTATTTAGGCAATTTAAATTATTCAAATCATGAAACAAAATTTATATTTGAATTGGTGGTTCAAAATGGTATGGAAAACATATTTTATTTCCATGATTTGGATTAATAATGAATTAGTTATGGATTTTAGCAAATTGCAATTGAATTATTTGAATTCAAATTTGAATTGCATTTTGAAATTTCAAAACAGAAAACAAATGCTATAGATAGATAGAGAATTTAATTTGGTGCGGTGTACATATTTTATTTATTTTTGTTGGAGTTGGGATTTAAAAGTTATTTGGGTTTGAAGTTTAGGGGCTAAACCGTAATAAAAACTGGACTGAAATTAAAGGAAAACGTGCAGAAAAACAATCTGCACCGCGCAGTATCCAGCCCCAGCCACTGACAGTGGGGTCAGCGTCACTGCGTGGCACCTAGGTGGCAGTACTGGGGTGAGGTGGCCTGCAAGGTCCATGACGGGTGGGTCCCACGGGGGTTGCGCGCAGGAAAAAATTGGGGAGGCAATTGCCTCCCCTAGGATTCGAACCAGGGATCTATGGGGCGAGCGAGAGCACTGTGGCCAGTTGGGCTGGAATCGGTTTCTTGTCAGATACGGTTAGCAAAGGAAGTTAAGGTGCTTTTTTCCGTCAGTTAGAATTTTAACTGAACTTTGGCTGCAGGTACCGGTTACGACTGAAGATGCGAGCGGACAGGGACATCGGAGGCGAGCGGGCCAGCGGCCGCGGCTGCTCGCGGGCGCTGTCCGCGGTGGCGCGCGGTGGCCGGCCGGCGCTGCCGGCGGGTGGCCGGGGCGGCCGTGGGGCCGTGGGCCCGGAGAGGAGGAGGCGACCAGGAGGGAAGGGAGGCGGCGAGGCTTACAGCGAGGGGGCGGAGAGGAGCGCTCGGTGGCGGAATCCGGCGATGGCGGCGGCGATCCGGCGGTCGTCGAGGGAACCCGAGGGCACGGTGAGGAAGAGGGCGCCGCGCCGGTTCCGTTCCCGGCCCTAGCGCGGTCGGGCGGGCACCGTGGCGGCGGCGCCTCGCCGGAGAAGGAGGCGTTGGAGGTTCTCTCGGGAGGAGTTACAGGGAAAAAGAATAACCAGAGGGAGGAAGAGAGGAAGAAGGAGAAGTGCGGCGCTAGAGGGAGAAGAGCGAGGAAGAAGACTAGGGTTAGGAGGGAGGCTTGAGGGCAAGAAATAGGAGGGGGTCGAGCTCGGATCGACCGTTCCCTGCTCGATCATGTCGACGTGGGCACTGGAGATGACTCCGTACAGAGGTAGGAGAAGGACCGTGAGGGGGTACGGGCTTTTGGCCAAAACGGGCTGGGCTGGTTTAGTTGCTGCTGCTGCCTCCCTCTCCTCTCCTATTTATTTATTTATTTTTGTACTGTTTTTTTTTGTAGTTAAGCAAAATGGAAACAAAGCAAGGTTTTGTTTAAAGAAAAGTTTGGAATAAAATAGGATAAATCTCTTAGTGAAAAATGCAACCTTTTGGTAGTTTTGGTTTTCCAAATTTCAAAAGTGGGCTTGTTGTTTAAAATTAAACCCAATTAATTGAATTTTGCAATATTAGTTATTATTGGAAAAACAAGGCAAAAACAATAGGGTCTCCCCTAGAGTTTTAAAAGTGATTTAAAGAATTCCAAATAGTGGTGAATTTCATGGATTCAAATAGGTACTGATTTGAACTTGGTTTGGAATTTAAAAGATGATTTGGGAACTATTGATTGAATTAATTGAGTGATTAACGGTTTGATTAAAACCAACAATTTGAGAAGTGAAACTTAGTCAATTATTTGGAAAACAAGGGAGGTTTTGTTTTGCAATTCTTTGTTCGAAAAGATTGTAACAGACAAGTGTGAAAACAACTGTTGATTCATTATGGAAACAATGCAAACATAAATAAAACAAATGCAATGAGATGATGACATGATGCATCGCTTAAAAGTAAACAAGAAATAAAACAACTAAGGGATGTTTTCATACTTGGATGTTACACATGCATCCCCAAGCTTAGGAGGTATCATAGCCTCATTCTTGTACCTAGCAATTTTTTCTTGCAAGACATGATTAGCAATATAAGATCCAAAGCCAGGTTGATTAACATTTATAGTGGGATCACTAGCACATTTTTGTAGGGTAGCAATAAGTTCTTGCAAGCTACTTTTTTCTAAATCAAGAAATGGATCCTTAATTTCAGTAAGCATCATAATTTCCTCTACTTTACACTCTAATTTAGCTAGCATTCTTGATTCATGAGGACTAATTTCATCTTTGCTAGCAAGATAAGACATATATGGAAGTAAATATTCAGGGTACTTCACTATTTCATTCAAAGTTTCTTCTAAGCTAGCAGGGACATGCTCACTTGTATTCTCAGCAATATGATCAATATTTTCAATAATAGGAGCAACAATAGTAATAGAATTCATTCCTACACTAGGTTGTGCTTGTGGCTTTCCTGCTGACATGCTTAATAGAGTTGCTTGATTATCAGCTAATTTTGAAAATGATTTATCTAAATTCGAAGATTGAAGTTGCAATCCTTTAATATCACTACTAATGGATGCAATAGACTTATTTAACTCATGTATAATAGCATTGTGACTAGCAATTTGTTCCATAAGCAATTTATTAGAAAGATCTAGGAGAAGCTGATGTAATTCTGAACATCAAGCTTATTAAGGATTAGAGTAAGATTACGGTGACGCAATTACACTATGTTGAGAAGGTCTTGAGCCGTTTTGGCTTTAGTGATAGCAAGCACTCTCCAACACCTTATAATCCCAGTGTGACAATTCGAAAGAACTAGAGGATTGCGAGAGATCAACTGAGACACTATAAAATAATTGGTTCACTCATGTATCTTGCGAGCGCGATGATTTCTGATATCTCTTTTGTTGTGAGCCAATTGAGCAGATTCATGTAAAATCCGGGTAATGATCATTGACATGCACTTGAAAGGGTCGTGAGCTATCTCAATGGTACGATGAGTTACGTGGTTCATTATCCATAGCACCCTACTGTGCTTGAGGGATATAGTGACTCGAACTGGATTTCAGATGTAGATGAGCTCTACGCCACAAGTGGATATGCATTTTTTTTCTTGGAGGTGGCGCAGTGTCATGGAGGTCCTGTAAACGGACCATATTGACGAGATCAACCATGAGAGTAGAACTGACTGCTTTAGATACAACCACTGTTGAGGCAGAATGGCTGCATGAGCTCTTGATGGACTTAACGATGGTTGAGAAACCATTACCGGCTATCCTCATGAACTGTGACAATCAAACGGTGATTGCCAAGGTGACTAGTCCTAAGGACAATGCGAAGTCATCAAGACGCGTTAAAAGACATTTAAAGTCTGTCAGGAAATTGAGAAACTCCGGAGTAATTACTGTTACGTATATTTAAACAAACAAAAACCTAGCAGATTCCTTTACGCATGGACTACCACGTAATGTGATAGAGAGTGCATCGAGAGAGATGGGTATGAGACCCGTGACTGTTACACCATAGTGGTAAGCCAACCTATGTGATCAGAGATCCCGTGAATTAGGACCTAGGAAGAAAAAACTAGTGTTTTGACAGAGGAGAGTATTTGATAAACCCTCTCTGAGTGAAGATGCATAACTCTTAAAGAACTATAAGGAAGGTTGGCAAGATGACTTAATGTGTTTATGTTGGCTATTCATAGCAAAGATACTGTCCTAGAGAGCATTCTTGAAATAACATACCTATGGGAGGCCGACTATAAACGTCGTACTCTGTTAGATTTGGGTGATCTCTAGTAAACTCATGAAGAGACCATGGAGTATGATGCATATGGTCCACCCTCAGGGTAGGCTACTGGAGCCAGGTACTGGTTTATGTCTTTGAGAAAAATCTATTGGCACCAAACTTGCAATTTAAGGCTTTAGGCGAAAGTTCAACTTAATAGTCTCTGCTGAAACACTGGTATATAAAGAAGTAGCGAGAATTGGCAAATCTTCAAATGGCATTTGAAATCTGGTGGGGGATTGCTGAAATATGCTGAATATTGGGCCCTTTCATGGCAAGCCGAATAGAAAAATTCTGACAATCACAAATGATCCATGTGTACGAGCACGTTGTTGGAGCGGGAAGTTTAGTCACAAATTGGAAGTTGGAGGAGCTGCACACTACCTTACAAGCTGGAGTGTTATAGTGATTGTATGTGAGTGAGAAGAAGAGAGTCTCTCGCGCACTCCTCTGTCGCACCCGGACTTCTAGAGGATACTCACCGTACGAACTGAACAGTATTCTGATTGGATTACGGGGCTTACCGGCACCCGCGTCCTCTTACGAGTAGGCCAACACTTATGTGTGACAACCAATCGCTACTGTTCACCGTCGATGTAAACTATCCCGTAGAAATCAGGACACTACCATTGACGTACTTCATACCATACACACATGGTACGTCAACGGCTTTGAACAAAAGGATAACACAACATATCTCTAAGACACAAAAGATTGAAATAGGTTGCAACTGGCCCTCACTAGGGCAGAGAATAGCAAATACAATCATCCAGAGGACACATGTCCCAACATAACATCATTACATCTCAGCGGAAGCATTCAAAGGGTCTGAGTACAGACAAAATCAAATAGGCTTAAGAAGCCGGGAACTGAAAACAAAGACGGAGCCCATCCACGATGTCTCGGATCCTTCCCGGGTCCGCTAACTACTCGTCAGCAGCCTCGTCAAACTCCACGTAGTAGCCGTCACCTGGATCCTCGTAAGCGTAGTCTGCGGAAACCACAGCCCCAAAGGGGTCAGTACATAGACGTACTGGCAAGCAAGACTCACAGTTCACCAAAATGTAACCCGTCAACACCAAGTACAGGTGCCTTGGGTTCAACGGAAGGAAGGGGATATAAAAGATGCTGCAACTGGCTGCGCTAACCAACTACTGAGATTCTACAACTTCCGGCTAACAGAATGGAGATAAGATCGAGTATTGTAACCAACTGAAAGATAACTTCAAACAAACCCATCCTGGATCTCACCCCTTATCCAAAGAAGCAATCCGAGGATAACTCACACAGTTGGATTAATGATGAATCAAGTTATTGTGTCAATAATCCTATTACTAGTCAAGTTGTTAATCACCGGGTGTGAGATTGTGAATCATTAGGTTTAAGTTGTCCTGAGTACTTGTTAGCCAGTACTTTCACCAAGTTAACCATAACCGCGGAAAACACGGCTTCTCGAGAAGATTTATCCCTGCAGGGTTGCACCAATTTGGCCGTACACGTATGAATAACCCGCCAGATGGGATGCCTCCCACCAAGCGGGGCACTCAACACAACTCAACTCTTCTTCGCATCAAGCCCAAAGCACCTTGGGCGCACGGCTATTCGAGCCCAGAAGAAAATGGACCCTCATAGCACTCTAAGAACGTGTCCCCCTATATGCCGACTACAAAAGTTCCACCCTGCGCTGGGCTCGCAAAAACATGCATGCGGCAAATGGAAAACACGAACTAAATGAGATGATTTGGACGAGATGCGAATCGAATCAAATTGAGGGGGGCCCCATACTCGCTTCCCACATGCGGGTAGTGCGCTCATCATGGATCAGTAGACAAGACCCTTTTCCTATTAGGGTCGACACTAGCAGGCCTCAAAACCACACAGGGCCTCCTGCCGGTGCCTTATCAGCATATTATTAATAACAGGTTGATTGATTAACATCGAGCCCCCAGAACATAATAAAGATATAGTAACATAAAGTAACGGGTAACAGACTCGAGCAAAACAACCTAAGCATGCTAGTAAGACACTGGCTCAAACAATGGGGTGTAGGATTGGAGGTGAGGCAATATCAGGGTTAAGGGATTCATGTGTTAGGTTCGTAACAGAAACAACTACTACTAAGGCTAGCAGAAAAGAACAACGGAAACTATCGGTAACCAATGTTGAAAGGAACACAGTGGTTCATGTGAGTGATAACTTGCCTGCAAACCCAGTAGCCGGGTACTGAGCTAGATCCTCAGAAGGGGTGTCGTAAAGATCGTCGGTATCAACGTCGTCGTCTACCCGAGAAGAAGCAAAAACAAACAATGCAAAAAGATAGACAATCAATATCATGGCATAGTGCACAATCATGGGATGATGCATGTCAAGTTAATGGTTGCATCAAAATAAACTAGCTAACATGATAACACAATTTAAATGGACCCATATGCAATTGGATTGCATATGGCAAAGGTTCATGGATTAAGTGGAAACAAATGATCTACAATTTTGTTACCATGTGAAAATTGATTACCATGATGCATGCATGATGACAAACAATAACAACAAGTAACAATAATAGATGCAAGTGGTAAAAGAATAAAACAAGTTTGGAAATTATTTGTTAAGTTGGGAAAGTTGGGTTACTTAAACATGTCACACAAGCATTTGTTGTTTTCAACAAGTTAAAGTGTTCAAAACAATTAACAAAATTTATATTTGAAAGAATACCAAATTTTAGTTGGATTACATGTTTCAAATTTTGAGAAAGGAATTAGGATTAATTTATTATGACTTACACAATATTAAACAAGTTTTAAATGAATTTAAAACAAGTTTGAATATTATTTGAATTTTATTTAGTCAAAACATAAATTCAAATTCACATTTGAAAAGTTTATGCTTTGATGGTTTGAAAACATATTTTGCATGTTCAAAAATATTTTATTTTGAGCAAGTTATGATTTTATAAAATTTAAATGAATTAAACAAGGATTAAATTATTTAGTCAATTTAAATTATTCAAACCATGAAACAAAATTTATATTTGAAAAGGTTATATGAAATAGCATGGAAAACATATTTTATTTGCATTTATTGGATTAAGAATGAAATAGTTATGGATTTTAGCAAATTACAATTGAATTATTTGAATTCAAATTTGAATTGCATTTTGAAATTTCAAAACAGGAAACAAATGATACCAAAAGGTAGACAATTAAATTTAGAGTGGTGTGCATATTTTATTTTCATTAGTTGAGTTTATAAAATAAAAGTTATAAGGTTTTTAAAACCAGGGACCAATCTGCTAAATAAAAGGACCAGGATTTGATTACAGAAAATGTTTTAAACTTTTTATACGCACAGGATCCTACCCCAGACACTGCCAGGGGGGCCCAGGGGGACCGTACGCTTGCGTGGCTAGGGAGTGGCTGACAGGGGGGCCTCCCTGTCAGCGCTGCGGCGAAAAAAGTTTGGGATTTATCCCGTGCGAGGAGCAGGATTCGATCCCTGCACCTCTCGCTCGCGCTGCTGTGCTCTGAACCAGTGGGCTGTGTGCTCGTTTGTTGTCAGTAACAGCGACGCGCGGAGGATATTCTTCAGTCTCGAGTTAACTGAATCCAACACGCTCGCCACTCTGAACTTTCGTCAGAGAACATAACGATGCTCGCCGGCGGGGGAGCGGTGGCCGTTGTGGTGCTCGTGGATGCTGCTGTGGTGCAGTGGGGTGATGGATGGATGCAAGCGAGTGCTGCGAGCAAGTACCAGAGAGGAGGAGGAGGTGGACATGAGGTAATCACCGAGAGTTTGCCGCGGATGAGCTCGACGGCGGAGGGGATGTCGCGGCAGTGACGAGGACGGCGGCGTGGCTCCCGTGCTTCTCCGATCTCGCTCCGGTGTCAGATCAGAAGAGGAAGACGAGGTGGCTTGGTTCCCGTGTTTAGATAGGAGAGTGGAGCTGCATGGCAACGGCGGTGAGGGTGGATTCAGACGGTGGTCGCCGGGGAGGAAAAACAGAGAGGGGAAACGACGGTGGGAGGTGGCGCTCGACGGCGTAGGCGAGGGGAAACAGTGACCTAGGGGCTAGGGTTGGCGGCACGCTGCCCTAGGGTTCTTATAGGGGGCCAGAGCAGCCGCTGGCCGTCGGGGGCGAGCCACTGCCGCCGTGGCATGCTCCGATGCCCTGCCGTACCGCGGGGCGACGGTGGCGGCCAAGCGAAACGGTACGCGGGGTTTGTTAGCGGGCTGGGTCGCGCTAGGAGAGTGGGCTGGCTGGGTAGCTGACGCGCGCGCGGCTGTTTTTCTTTTTCCTATTTTTCATTTTTCTGTTTTTTTTGTAGCAAAACAGAAATGGAAGAGATTGTTAGGTTTTTGAGTTTTAAAAATTTTGGAAAAAATCATGTGAGTTTATTAGTTCAATAACTACCATAAAGTCAACTTGGTTTTTGAAAAGTCAAATTTATTTGCTGTTTTTTGTAATGGCTTGCATTTGGATAAAATTTAGTTAATAATTGGTTATTGAAAACAAGGTTTTTAATTATGGAAAACCAATGAGTTTTTAATTGGAAACAAATGAATACATTTGTTTTGTAATTTCATAATTTTCAACAATGGGTACTGTTTGAAAGTTTGTGGTTTGAATTTGAATAAGTTGAAATTAATTGATTAATATTGGAACAATGTTTTTATTAGGGTGACCCCTATTGATAAAATAGAACAAATGGGATTAGAATTTGTTTGGGTATTTTTATAATTTTCAAATGAGGTGCTGTTGATGATTTGCTTTGAATTTGAAACCACATTGGAATTAATTAATTGAAATAAAAAACACCATTTTATTAATTGATCAATATGGAATAATATGAAAACAAGTGGGTTGTTTTTATTTGATATTTTTATTTAAAAGGTTGTAACAGAGCAAGTATGAAATAGAGTTTGGAAATAAGTTGAATTTCAAATGTGAAAACAATTAAGAACAGATGCAAAACAAATAGAAACAAATGCAAACAAAGAAATAAACATGATGCATGATGCAAACTTTAATTAAACATGAATCAAACATTCTAAGGGATATTTTCATACTTGGGATGTTACAAAACGCCGCCCCTTGAAGGAATCGCGCCCCAAGATTCCTTACTGAGAAGTGAAAAGGTCCGGATACTTCTTGCGAAGATCCTCTTCGGTCTCCCATGTTGCCTCTTTATCGGAATGATGCGACCACTGCACTTTCGAGAACTTGGTGCTCTTGTTGCGAGTCTTACGCTCGGTCTCATCGAGAATACGAATAGGGTGCTCCTCATAAGAGAGATCATCTTGGAGTTCAATGGAATCATGATCAACTGCACGATCTGGATCTTTGAAACACTTCTTGAGCTGTGACACGTGGAACACATCGTGTACCTTGGATAGTTTTTCTGGAAGTTCAAGACGATAGGCATTTTCTGCCCGCCTTGAGAGAATGTTGAAAGGACCAATGTATCTTGGTGCAAGCTTTCCTTTCACACCAAAACGATGAGTGCCTCTGAGGGGAGTTACACGGAGATATGCCTTGTCACCAGGTGCATAGATCATCTCCCTGTGCTTGCTATCATAGTAACTCTTCTGACGAGACTGAGCAATCTTGAGATTGTCACGAATGATACGAACTTTCTCCTTGGCTTCCTTAACAATGTCAGGGCCTAAGAGTGAACGTTCACCAGCTCCAGACCAATTGATTGGACTCCTGCATCTGCGGCCATACAATGCCTCAAATGGTGCCATGCCTAGGCTTGCCTGGAAGCTGTTGTTGTAGGAGAATTCAGCATATGGAAGGCATTCCTCCCATTTCATGCCAAAGGAGAGACCACATGCTCTGAGCATATCCTCGAGAATCTGATTGACTCTTTCGACTTGCCCCTGAGACTGAGGGTGATGTGTGCTGAACAGAAGTTTGGTGCCCAAAGCTTCTTGAAAACTCTTCCAGAAATGAGAAGTGAAGATACTTCCACGGTCTGAGCTTATTTCCAATGGAACACCATGAAGAGGAACAATCCTTGCTGTGTAGAGCTCTGCTAACTGGCTAGCTGAGATTGTTTCCTTGACAGCAAAGAAGTGAGCTACTTTAGTGAGACGATCAATAACAACGAAGATTGCATCGTTGCCCTTCTTGGACTTTGAAACCAGTAACGAAGTCCATTTCAATCATGTCCCACTTCCACTCAGGAATTTTCAGAGGTTGGAGAAGACCGGCTGTTTTCTGATGGACTTCCTTAACACGTTGACAAACGTCGCATTCAGAAACGTATTGAGCAATTTCACGTTTCATGCCAGGCCACCAATACAGAGTCTTGAGATCCTGGTACATCTTTGTACTTCCAGGGTGGATGGAGAGAGGAGTTTCATGAGCCTCCTTGAGAATGATATCTTTGAGACTTTGAATCTGAGGAACTGCAATGCGTCCTTCGAAGAACACAGTTCCCTTGTCATCAATTGAGAAGGACTTGAATTTATCATTGCCTTCTTTGATGTGCTCTACAATCTTCTTGATTTCAGCATCACGAAGTTGTTCAGAACGAATCTTGTCCTCGAGAGTTGGACTTGCTGTCAAGCTAGCAAGATATCCTTGAGGAACAAGACCAAGGTTCAGCTTCTGGAATTCTTCATGAAGTGGAGGTTGGCTTTCCATGATCATGAGATTATTGCAATAGGATTTGCGACTGAGAGCATCGGCCATAACATTAGCCTTGCCTGGAGTGTAAGAAATGGTGATATCAAAGTCTTTAATCTTTTCAATCCATCTCCTTTGCCTGAGGTTTAGATCTGGTTGAGTGAAGATGTATTTCAGACTCTTATGATCGGAAAAGATTTCAGTTTTGTTACCCAACAAGTATTGCCTCCATTTCTTGAGGGCAAACACAACTGCTGCAAGTTCAAGATCATGTGTGGGATAGTTTTGCTCATGTGCATTCAACTGACGTTAAGCATAAGCCACAACTTGACGTTCTTGCATAAGAACTGCACCTTGACCTTGGAGAGATGCATCGCAGAATATCTGGAAAGGTTTGGTAGTATCTGGGCCAACCAGAACAGGTGTGGAAGTGAGTTTAGTCTTGAGGAGATTGAAACTCTCATCACATTGTGGAGTCCAAACGAACTTCTTGTCCTCCTTTGTGAGATCAGTGAGAGGTTTGGCAATATTGGAAAAGTTTTGGACGAAACGACGGCAATAGCTAGCCAAGCCAAGAAAACTTCTGACTTGCTTCACCGTCTTAGGGGGTTTCCAATCAACAATTGCCTTAACCTTTTCCGGGTCAATGGCTATGCCTTTGGCAGAGATGATATGACCAAGGTAAGCAACTTCTGGAATCCAGAACTCACATTTGGAGAACTTGGCATATAGACGATGCTCGCGAAGTTTCATGAGAGTGAGACGAAGGTGTTCTCCATGCTCTTCCTCGGATTTGGAGTAGACTAGAATGTCATCGAGATATACCCCAACGAACTTGTCGAGGTATTCATGGAAGACAGAATTCATTAGTCGAGAGAATGTCGCCGGTGCATTGGTGAGACCAAAGGACATGACGATGTATTCATATAGACCGTACCGAGTGGTGAAAGCTGTCTTAGGAATATCTTCCTTTCTGATCTTTATTTGATGGTAACCCATCCTCAAGTCCAACTTTGAGAATATTGAGGCTCCAGCAAGTTGATCAAAAAGATCATCGATACGAGGAATTGGATACTTGTTTTTGATGGTTTTCTCGTTGAGAGGACGATAGTCAACCACGAGTCTTTTTGTTTGATCCTTCTTGGCAACAAACAGAGTTGGGCAACCCCAAGCGGAGGAACTAGGCTGAATGTAACCTTTCTCCATGTACATATCGATTTGCTCCTTCAACAATTTCAGTTCAGGAGGAGCTATCTTGTATGGATGCTTAGAGATTGGAGCAGTACCTGGCTCAAGCTCGATCACGAACTCAACTGCTCTGTCCGGAGGCATCCCTGGCAACTCTTCTGGAAAGACTTCAGGGAATTCACAAACCACCGGAACATTTTCAATTGCAGGAAGAGGTTTTGCATCGAGGTTGAACAGCTGAACAGAACTCGATCCATGTGGAGAATAGACTATCTGGCCAGAAGGGTGAGAGAGAGTTATTGACTTTTGAGCACAGTCAATTTTTGCTTTGTGGGTCTTCAACCAATCCATACCCAGAATGACATCAATGTCAGAATTTCCCAGCAACATGAGTGAAGCAAGGAATATGCGACCTCCAATTAGGATTTGATTGTCCATACTTATCTTGGAAGTCAACATTTGCGGTCCCGGAGAGTGAACGGTCATTTGATTGCTTAGCGGAACCAGAACTAGGTTGTATGCTTTTGCAAAGATCTTTGACACAAAAGAATGCGATGCTCCAGTATCAAACAACACTTTAGCTGGAAGAGAGTTTACGGGTAATATACCGAGAACGACGTCAGCAGCTTCCTCAGCTTTGTCGGCCTTGATATGATTCACCCTCGCGGTCCTCCCGACAGGCCTGTTGTTGGAGTTGAAGGCTTTAGCCGGGGGAGCACGAACCATTGCCTGGTTGGTGTTGGGGCGAGGAGGTGGAGGTAGCTGCCTCTGAGTGCACTTATCAGCGTAGTGTCCAGTCTCCTTGCACTTGTAGCAAGTGACGACACGAGGAGTGCCTGGCCTTGGTTGCCCCATTGGAACCCTCTGACCCTGCATCTGAGATGGGTTGGGTGGGCGGGGAGCAAAGTCTGGAGAAGCTTGGGCATATGGAGCCCGAGTGACAGCACAATTTGGCACCCAGATGCGGCGCTTCTGCGGAGGGGTGGTCATGTTGGAGGAGGAACCACCCTCACGCGAGTGCTTGCGAGAATCCTCGAACGCCTTGCGCCCATTTTCCTCATTGAGAGCGGTGTTCACGAGCTCCTCGAAGTCCTTGCACTTGATGTTTGTGAGAGCGTACTTCAGTTCCGGGTTAAAACCTCGGCGGAACCTTGCCATCTTCTTGGCCTCAGTGGACACCTCGTCACCAGCGTATCGAGCGAGGCGATTGAACTCAGTCTGATAGCTGATAACGTCCAGCTTGCCCTGCTTAAGAGAGCAGAACTCTTCACGCATCCTCTCCATGAGACCATCTGGGATGTGGTGCTTCAGGAAGGCATCCTTGAAACAACCCCATGTGATAGGATAGCCAGCTCTCATGGTCTGGTAGTTCTCCCACCAAGAAGCTGCCTGACCCTTCAGCAGGTAGGTGGCATACTTGACCTTATCTTCCTCAGCAACATGTGCAATCTCCAGAGTCCTGGCTATGTCACGGATCCAGTCATCAGCATCCAGGGGCTCGCGTGTTGCCACGAAAGCTTTTGGGCCCAGACTGAGGAACTCCTTGATGTTGACCCGTGGAGCATTCTGGTTGTTGTGCTGGTTAGCCTAGATCTGGGCCATCTGAGCCACGACCTGAGTCATCTGAGTCAACAGCTCCGTGAGCGGAGGTGGTTCAGGCGGGTTGCTCCTTGTTGGCGGCATCCTGAATAGACATGCATTTTAGCACAACAATAGATAAGGATAGACTTGGTAACCGAAAAATAGATTATTCCGACGCATGAATAGATAACCAACAGGTACATCATCACATGTTCAAATACATCAGAATATCCAACAGACCAATACATGGTTCGAATGCCAAAGGATAACTAAACATAGCTAGGAACGGATACATCGGTACTCCCATGCTCATCACGCAGGACTGCGGCGAGTAGTACGACGAGAGATACGGTGAGGAGGAATCCCCCGGAAGTAAGTAGAACGACGATCCATGTAGATCGGGACTGCTCTGAGAGCAACTCTCGGTGTGGTGAAGTAGAAAGCGTCGTCTCCCTGTGCTCCAAAGCGGGGAATCCCAGTGTAGCCAGGACCAAGGTCGAGGAGTGGACCTCTGATCGGCTCGTAACCTCCAGCATCTGGCAAACTACGTCCAACTGTCTGATGGAAACGTGCAAAGCGCTCATCTCCAACAAAGTCTGTGGTGTACGTCGCCAGACGAGTCAGAGAAAGGTAGAGCTCCCTGACTGAAACCAACTCCTGAGAAAGTGTGGTGGCAACTGCGTCACTGTGCCTCACAAACTGAGCTGTGGTGTGCAGCCTGGAACTATCACGCTCATAAACATCCAAGTTGTCGTAGAGAGTGAAGTGAGCTCCTGCTGAAGTGATGTAACCACGGGGGATGTGGCGATAGATAGAATCGTCAAACCCCCAGTAGTCAGCACGAAGGACGGTGAGACTCACGTAAGCTGCCTGCTGCACGGCCATATCCACTATGGAACCTACTGCCTCGTAGCGGTGGACAACGCTCCTGCCATCATCTGACAGAATGTAGACGATAGCCTGGTAGTAGGTCTGGTCAAACTCTCGCTGCTGCTCGTAGACCTGGTACTCCGGTGCCCAATGGAACCCCAGATAGGTGACCATGTCTCTCAGCATCTCCGGATAACCGGCGGTGCTGTCACAGCGAGTCATCCGAACCACGTGCGGGTAGAACCTGAGATCCATCTGCAGATGATTTGGGGGGTTTTGATTAGACGCCGGTAGAAGAATTGAAGTGGAAAACAACAACAAGGTTTCAAATGGACGAAAAGGATGTTGAGAAGAACAGGATATCGAAGCAACATCGGGAAAACGAGACCAAAAATCGTGAGGTACTACGGAGAACCCAAAACACGTGAAATCCTAACTTGAAAGTTTAGGTGAGAAGAGAAAACAACGTTGCACTTCCTTACCAGAAAAGGGGTGGGTGGGTGGGGAAAGAAGAAAAATGGCAGAATTCCTACTCTCACGTTTCATTTTTCCTATATAGCTATAAAATAGTTTCTAGACTCAACTGCGACCAGTAAAAAGGGATCCTACAGGCAGACAGGCTCTGATACCATTTGTCGCACCCGGACTTCTAGAGGATACTCACCGTACGAACTGAACAGTATTCTGATTGGATTACGGGGCTTACCGGCACCCGCGTCCTCTTACGAGTAGGCCAACACTTATGTGTGACAACCAATCGCTACTGTTCACCGTCGATGTAAACTATCCCGTAGAAATAAGGACACTACCATTGACGTACTTCATACCATACACACATGGTACGTCAACGGCTTTGAACAAAAGGATAACACAACATATCTCTAAGACACAAAAGATTGAAATAGGTTGCAACTGGCCCTCATAGGGCAGAGAATAGCAAATACAATCATCCAGAGGACACATGTCCCAACATAACATCATTACATCTCAGCGGAAGCATTCAAAGGGTCTGAGTACAGACAAAATCAAATAGGCTTAAGAAGCCGGGAACTGAAAAGAAAGACGGAGTCCATCCACGATGTCTTGGATCCTGCCCGGGTCCGCTAACTACTCGTCAACAGCCTCGTCAAACTCCACGTAGTAGCCGTCACCTGGATCCTCGTAAGCGTAGTCTGCGGAAACCACAGCCCCCGGGTCAGTACATAGACGTACTGGCAAGCAAGACTCACAGTTCACCAAAATGTAACCCGTCAACACCAAGTACAGGTGCCTTGGGTTCAACGGAAGGAAGGGGATATAAAAGATGCTGCAACTGGCTGAGCTAACCAACTATTGAGATTCTACCACTTCTGGCTAACAGAACGGAGATAAGATCGAGTATTCTAACCAATTGAAAGATAACTTCAAACAAACCCATCCTGGATCTCACCCCTTATCCAAAGAAGCAATCCGAGGATAACTCACACAGTTGGATTAATGATGAATCAAGTTATTGTGTCAATAATCCTATTACTAGTCAAGTTGTTAATCACCGGGTGTGAGATTGTGAATCATTAGGTTTAAGTTGTCCTGAGTACTTGTAAGCCATGACTTTCACCAAGTTAACCATAACCGCGGAAAACACGGCTTCTCGAGAAGATTTATCCCTGCAGGGTTGCACCAATTTGGCCGTACACGTATGAATAACCCGCCAGATGGGATGCCTCCCACCAAGCGGGGCACTCAACACAACTCAACTCTTCTTCGCATCAAGCCCAAAGCACCTTGGGCGCACGGCTAATCGAGCCCAGAAGAAAATGGACCCTCATAGCACTCTAAGAACGTGTCCCCCTATATGCCGACTACAAAAGTTCCACCCTGCGCTGGGCTCGCAAAAACATGCATGCGGCAAATGAAAAACACGAACTAAATGAGATGATTTGGACGAGATGCGAATCGAATCAAATTGAGAGGGGCGCCCATACTCGCTTCCCACATGCGGGTAGTGCGCTCATCATGGATCAGTAGACAAGACCCTTTTCCTATTAGGGTCGACACTAGCAGGCCTCAAAACCACACAGGGCCTCCTGCCGGTGCCTTATCATCATATTATTAATAACAGGTTGATTGATTAACATCGAGCCCCCAGAACATAATAAAGATATAGTAACAGAAAGTAACGGGTAACAGACTCGAGCAAAACAACCTAAGCATGCTAGTAAGACACTGGCTCAAACAATGGGGTGTAGGATTGGAGGTGAGGCAATATCAGGGTTAAGGGATTCATGTATTAGGTTCGTAACAGAAACAACTACTACTAAGGCTAGCAGAAAAGAACAACGGAAAGTATCGGTAACCAATGTTGAAAGGAACACAGTGGTTCATGTGAGTGATAACTTGCCTGCAAACCCAGTAGCCGGGTACTGAGCTAGATCCTCAGAAGGGGTGTCGTAAAGATCGTCGGTATCAACGTCGTCGTCTACCCGAGAAGAAGCAAAAACAAACAATGCAAAAAGATAGACAATCAATATCATGGCATAGTGCACAATCATGGGATGATGCATGTCAAGTTAATGGTTGCATCAAAATAAACTAGCTAACATGATAACACAATTTAAATGGACCCATATGCAATTGGATTGCATATGGCAAAGGTTCATGCATTAAGTGGAAACAAATGATCTACAATTTTGTTACCATGTGAAAATTGATTACCATGATGCATGCATGATGATAACAAACAAATAACAACAAGTAACAATAATAGATGCAAGTGGTAAAAGAATAAAACAACTTTGGAAATTATTTGTTAAGTTGGGAAAGTTGGGTTACTTAAACATGTCACACAAGCATTTGTTGTTTTCAACAAGTTAAAGTGTTCAAAACAATTAACAAAATTTATATTTGAAAGAATACCAAATTTTAGTTGGATTACATGTTTCAAATTTTGAGAAAGGAATTAGGATTAATTTATTATGACTTACACAATATTAAACAAGTTTTAAATGAATTTAAAACAAGTTTGAATATTATTTGAATTTTATTTAGTCAAAACATAAATTCAAATTCACATTTGAAAAGTTTATGCTTTGATGGTTTGAAAACATATTTTGCATGTTCAAAAATATTTTATTTTGAGCAAGTTATGATTTTATCAAATTTAAATGAATTAAACAAGGATTAAATTATTTAGGCAATTTAAATTATTCAAACCATGAAACAAAATTTATATTTGAAAAGGTTATTTGAAATAGCATGGAAAACATATTTTATTTGCATTTATTGGATTAAGAATGAAATAGTTATGGATTTTAGCAAATTACAATTGAATTATTTGAATTCAAATTTGAATTGCATTTTGAAATTTCAAAACAGGAAACAAATGATACCAAAAGGTAGACAATTAAATTTAGAGTGGTGTGCATATTTTATTTTCATTAGTTGAGTTTATAAAATAAAAGTTATAAGGTTTTTAAAACCAGGGACCAATCTGCTAAATAAAAGGACCAGGATTTGATTACAGAAAATGTTTTAAACTTTTATACGCACAGGATCCTACCCCAGACACTGCCAAGGGGGCCCAGGGGGACCGTACGCTTGCGTGGCTAGGGAGTGGCTGACAGGGGGCCCTCCCTGTCAGCGCTGCGGCGAAAAAAGTTTGGGATTTATCCCGTGCGAGGAGCAGGATTCGATCCCTGCACCTCTCGCTCGCGCTGCTGTGCTCTGAACCAGTGGGCTGTGTGCTCGTTTGTTGTCAGTAACAGCGACGCGCGGAGGATATTCTTCAGTCTCGAGTTAACTGAATCCAACATGCTCGCCACTCTGAACTTTCGTCAGAGAACATAACGATGCTCGCCGGCGGGGGCGCGGTGGCCGTTGTGGTGCTCGTGGATGCTGCTGTGGTGCAGTGGGGTGATGGATGGATGCAAGCGAATGCTGCGAGCAAGTACCAGAGAGGAGGAGGAGGTGGACATGAGGTAATCACCGGGAGTTTGCCGCGGATGAGCTCGACGGCGGAGGGGATGTCGCGGCAGTGACGAGGACGGCGGCGTGGCTCCCGTGCTTCTCCGAGCTCGCTCCGGTGTCAGATCAGAAGAGGAAGACGAGGTGGCTTGGTTCCCGTGTTTAGATAGGAGAGTGGAGCTGCATGGCGACGGCGGTGAGGGTGGATTCAGACGGTGGTCGCCGGGGAGGAAAAACAGAGAGGGGAAACGACGGTGGGAGGTGGCGCTCGACGGCGGAGGCGAGGGGAAACAGTGACCTAGGGGCTAGGGTTGGCGGCGCGCTGCCCTAGGGTTCTTATAGTGGGCCAGAGTAGCCGCTGGCCGTCGGGGGCGAGCCACTGCCGCCGTGGCATGCTCCGATGCCCTGCCGTACCGCGGGGCGACGGTGGCAGCCAAGCGAAACGGTACGCGGGGGTTGTTAGCGGGCTGGGCCGCGCTAGGAGAGTGGGCTGGCTGGGTAGCTGACGCGCGCGCGGCTGCTTTTCTTTTTCCTATTTTTCATTTTTCTGTTTTTTTTTTGTAGCAAAACAGAAATGGAAGAGATTGTTAGGTTTTTTAGTTTTAAAATTTTTGGAAAAAATCATGTGAGTTTGTTAGTTCAATAACTACCATAAAGTCAACTTGGTTTTTGAAAAGTCAAATTTATTTGCTGTTTTTTGTAATGGCTTGCATTTGGATAAAATTTAGTTAATAATTGGTTATTTAAAACAAGGTTTTTAATTATGGAAAACCAATGAGTTTTTAATTGGAAACAAATGAATACATTTGTTTTGTAATTTCATAATTTTCAACAATGGGTACTGTTTGAAAGTTTGTGGTTTGAATTTGAATAAGTTGAAATTAATTGATTAATATTGGAACAATGTTTTTATTAGGGTGACCCCTATTGATAAAATAGAACAAATGGGATTAGAATTTGTTTGGGTATTTTTATAATTTTCAAATGAGGTGCTGTTGATGATTTGCTTTGAATTGGAAACCACATTGGAATTAATTAATTGAAATAAAAAGCACCATTTTATTAATTGATCAATATGGAATAATATGAAAACAAGTGGGTTGTTTTTATTTGAGATTTTTATTTAAAAGGTTGTAACAGAGCAAGTATGAAATAGAGTTTGGAAATAAGTTGAATTTCAAATGTGAAAACAATTAAGAACAGATGCAAAACAAATAGAAACAAATGCAAACAAAGAAATAAACATGATGACATGATGCAATACTTTAATTAAACATGAAATCAAACATTCTAAGTGATATTTTCATACTTGGGATGTTACATCCTCCTCCTCCCCCTCCGTCCTTCGCTCGTCACGACTCGACTCGACACGTTGCGATCGCGTTTCATGAATCAAACCTCGAGCCGAGACAAGATTTGTCTTTATTTTGTTGTTTTGGAAAATTGAGTTCATAATCGTGAAGAATGCGTCACAGCTGAGGGGGTTCGGGTCGCTCCCGTATCATATGCTGCAACCGACTCGAACGTGCGGCGTGGGCTATCCACGTCGCACCCGTTAGGTTTTTCCGAACTGCATTATAAAAGACACGCACTGTGGGCGCTGTACACACGACGCAACGAATCTAGATTTGACACACTTCATTCCTTGCGCCGCCACCGTAGTCTACGCCATCCCTAGAACCGGCTTCAGACGGCGAATGGGAGAGTAGGTCTCCGGAACCAGTGTCGTTGTGATCCTGTACATGAGAGGGCGAATTAAGTTTTTGGAAAGCGTGCGCGACTGCATGCTGCTTCGACGACGGCTCGTCTTCCTAGAAAGTCAGGCGATGTTGCTTACCGCCGTCTCAAGTGTCGTCTACTCCGCCCCGTCATCAGCAGCGTTGTCACGACCAACGTCTCTGCAAACGATCGGTACGGAACACAGTCTATTCAACATGTTTACTGTTTACATGGTTAGTGAGATCATGTTGTTGTTATTCATGTTGTCTAGTGCATCTAGTATTTTCAAGTTTCGTATGTTAATTGCTGCTTTTGTCATGATTTATATTCTGAAATTAATCGTGGAAATTATGCCTAATTATTTAATATTATACGTGGTGTTTTTTGTGGAAAAGTGCTAGAAAGGCTAGGGAAAAAGGAAAATGCTTCTATTAGGGCCACTTAGAGTTGCTTATCCTAGGTCCCTCGCACGGGAGTGCGCGGCGAGCAATTTTGGGCTTTTCGGCCCAATAGATTATATAGGCTCAGTTTTTGCATTGGAGCACTCTTTTCAGCAGCCCAACACAGTAGCTATGTGCATCCATATATTGGCTAAGTCTCATCGCTATTTTTGTCCAACGTTGTGTACGTCTTAAAAATTTGTTACAGTTTCGCACGTATTTTGTTGAGAAACCACAAATAAGATGTTGCAATGTTTTCTGGATGATTTTCCAGGAAATGCTTATATGTTTATTAGAATTCATTTGGAATGACATGTTTATGAGATCCTATACATGTTGTAAACATGCAATTTTTTTGTTGCTATTGATTTACTTTTTTGTTGAAATAGGTGATGATTTTTGTTGTAACTGAAACAGTGATAAATTATTTTGTTGCTTACCAACTTTTTAATTGATGCAAATAATTTTTTTATTGCAATAGGTTGTGATTTTTGTTGAATTGTTTAAACTTTTTTGTTGCAACGCAATAACAAATTGTTTAACTATTATTTGTAACATTACTTATTTTTCGAAAAAGATTTAGGAAAATTTGTTGCAATACTATTTTTTTGTACATGAGGCGATAATTTTTGTTGCTACACAAGTGAATTTGTTGCGATGGCAGTTTTGCTGTAACTACAGAGATGACCAGGGACAACACAGTATACCCCTTCGCTTAAATGGAGCTGATGTAAAGTGTGGATTCTATATCCGAAAACATAGGGGCTAAAGTGCAAAATTATGATGCGTTGGTTTTGACTATCGAATGAAGATCGAAGAGCTCGTGAGGGGATCTATGTTTGCTAAACGTAGGACGCCCTATGCCAAGCATGCGCCACGGAAGAAACCTACCATATGAGAAGCGATCACGCATATAGGCTGGCTGCCCTGTTGGTCTTTGCACAGCCGGTCCCAATTATCAGTAATCGTCGACAGTGTTAGTCCAACAAGGCTCAGATGCGACCTTGGGACCGGCGATAATTCATGGGAACAAGTGCCGGTTGGACTCCAGTGTGGAGATTTCTGCAGCTCTAAGGCCATCCGTAGTGCAAAACGGCACAGCCGTATCTAATACCAGGCCACGTAAGCAGTGATAGGAAAATTCTCCCATATTGTTTTTTTTGGTTGCATGCACATAAATGCACAAGTGGGATCTTCTATACTAGCACCCCAACGTGGAGTGTGAAAAGAAAGAGGAGAGATGGCATGCACCTCCGCATGGAATCAGCTGAGCGTTAATTATTCTTGGTACACGGGCTAAGAGCCGGTTCTTATTTTACATACGGTGCTGCTCTCTCTCTGCAATAATTAGCGCTCCACGTCAGCTCAATCCTATGTGGCAAGAGCTTGAGACAGCTGACTAGGAGCATTACGGAAGGCCTAATCTAATTTAACACCCCCTTGGTTACCTGCTCCACCACAGCATGTGCTCCAACACTAAATAATCTCCATGTGGCCATGGTTTAAGCGCACTTCGGCCACTATGGTTAGTTGGTGGTTAGGCGTGGAGACAGCACTCATACGATTTATTTTTATTTGGATGATTATGTATTTCTTTTTATGTTCTGAAACCTTTGCGGTGTCCAGACACAAAACGCACGGCACAGTTTTAAAATTTCGCCGTGTTCTCTCGACGAGAGACACACGGCTACTTTATTGATGGCGAATTCAAATTTTATCGAGCTGAAAATTAGGAACTAGGTAAAATAAAAAAAACAACTTTATTTCCCAACGAACATCACCTCGAGGCTGCAACAAAAGGAACAAGAAAGTAGTAGTACATGAGTTTATTTGTCACCCCCACACTTTGTCGCTATCTCCTGCATGAAAGCATCGACATGCTCCTTCTTAACAATGTATCCCAAGACATTGACACCGTCCTTCCCTTTCCACGGCGGGCACAGGAAGAACACAGGCAAGGTCATCTTGGGCATATACCACATTACCCGTGCTGGCCTACCACCGCCGAAATTCGGCGCTTCGAGCCCAATGTTCCGCCAGCTTGATGCCATAAGCGTGTTGTATCCCACGGGATGCCGCGCCAAGGGGTCGGGGTTGATTCCGTTCCTGACATTGGCCTGTATCTTGTGCTTGGCAACCTTGATGAGCTTCACCAGGTCCTGGATGTCACTCTCCCCCACCTCCATGGTCGTTGCTGCCGCCGGCTCCACAGCGACGCAGTTGCCGTAGAAGCCCTCAGCGGCGCCGACGAGGCCACGGACGTTGCATCCTAGAAGGAGAAAGGCATGGCCTTTGGGATTGACGTCAGGGGCCGAGATGAGTGCACGGGCGCGACATTGCCACACTAGAGCCACGACTGCCTCGAACACGGTACACATACACGCCGTTTTCACGCGGCTAATGAAGCTCGAGGGGATAGTGAAGTCAAGAAAGGCCATGTTCTCGGTATATTCTGCGGCGAGCGTGCCCTTGGTAGTTACTCTTCGTGGTAGTGCTGCCAGAAACGAGCCGTCCGACCTGACCGGAATGATGGACGGCGGTGAAACACCACGGGCCAGCTCTCCCACGGCCTGCAGGAACTGGCCCATCCCCGCCGCGTCCGCCAGAACGTGGTTCCACGTAACGCCAACCGCAAACCCGCCGCAGGAGAACTCCGTGACCTGCATCAGCAGCAGCGGGTCGTCATGGCGACATAAGAACCCCTCAGGGTAGTGAACGAAGAGATCGTTGACAAGTGCCGGCGGCGATGACATCAAGACTTCGTCGACGGCGCAGCTAGCCGAGGCAGCCACGAAGAGCACGCCCTGACCCTCGCCGGTGCATGTGATGACCTCGGAGCCGTCTGATCCAGTTCCAAGGCGACCCCAGATAGGATAGTAGCGCACTAGTGCTCGCGACAGTGCTCTTCGGATGGTGCCCACCGGCTCGACGATTGGCTTGTCGAACACCAGGAGCAATGGCACTGCCACGGAGCCCGCAGCCTTGTCAAAATGTGAGAGGCGAATGTCACCGGTGGGCGTCTTCGGCTCCGACGGGCCTACAATCTCCGGCGAGCACTTGATCACTACAATGCTCATTTTCTTCGTTGGAAATGTAGTGGAAGCTCTTTGTTTTGTTAGATCAGCTATTTAGCTGTTACCGGTGTACTTATAGATGACTGGACAGTCGCAGCGTGCTCTTTGGCTGGGTCATCATGTGCTTTGAACAATAACATTATGTGCCAGCACCGCATCATGTGCCTTGATCTGATTTTTATTTAGCGAGATCCCTAGTCCAGCACTGCACACTACGGGAGAGCTCCTATACGCGGACGGCCAGCCAAGACGCCGACGGCCAAAAGTCGGCCCAGTCGGCGTATGGACGAACACGATCCCGTCGTACACGATCCCGTCGGCGTATTGTTTTGTACACCGACGGTGACCGTCGGCGTATACAATGCCGTTGGCGTATTATCCTTTTTTTTTTGCTATTTCCCTATAACATAAATAGAAAAATAAAAATACATATAAAATATAGAAATGTAATATATAGCTCCATTTTTTATAGACACAGGGGTTCCAGATCCCCTCTTTTCGGAAAACACTATTAATGTGTGCCTACGTCGTGTACCCCCCTAGAAGGCATCGAAGTGGGGTGAACAGTAGAAGCTCAATTTATTTTATGCATAATTAGGTCATAAAATATGTGAAGACAAATTTTTACCAATGATTCTATAAGATTCCCTCCGGTATGCCCTCTACGAGTGATCCGCGGTTTTCGGTCCCCGCTTATAGGGCGAAACTCCCATATCGGACGAAACATCGGGAATCTTCCGAAGAGTTGGGTTATACCTATGTGTTTTGTGTTCCTATGGACTATCCACTACTGGAAAATCCAATTCTGCCGAGTCTGCACATTTTCGCCGAGTGCCAATTCACGGGAGACTCGGCGTATACGACGGAAAGCCGACAAGACCAAGGGAACACTCGGCGTATAAGAAATGCTCGGCGTATACACCGTTTGCCGAGTGGCAGTTCTCTGTCGCACTCGGCAAACAGAGAACACTCGGCACAAACTACCTTTGCCGTGTGTGTCCTGCTCCGAGCACTCGGCAAAGACTAAACTATCGGCTTACAACCTCAAGGACACTCGGCAACTGGCATGCTCGGCAAAGAGGCAAGACACGTGGCATTTCCGAGTCTGTAGAACAGTGGTTTCTACTTTGCCGAGTATCCCTGGGACGGGGACTCGGCAACGATATCTTTTTTTTTTGACCAAATGTTTGCCGAGTGTCCCTGGAACGGGGACTCGGCATACATTTTGTCAAAAATCCTTTGGTTCCGCGCGGTTTCTTCCCGCCCATATTTTGAATCTTTGCCGAGTATCCCGTGGTGGTACTCGGCATATGTACGTCACTCCATAGTTTCATTCCTTCCCGCCCCGCGTTTGAAACTTTGCCGAGTGCCCTGTGATGTGACACTCGGCATATAGAACAGCAGACAAAATTTTACTTCTTCCCGCCCGTGTTTGAGACTTTGCCGAGTGTCCCGTGACATGACACTCGGCAAAGAAGTGAAAGAAGCACACAATCCGTGTGCACACATTGGATCCAACGGCTCACAATCACTTGAAAGATCCGACGGCTCGGAAGACCTCGAAGAAAACACACGATCCGTGTGCTTCTTCCCTCCATTTCTCACTATATAAACACACATGCATCTAGCTTGGTTTCACATATCTACAACCCAGCATTCTTCCATTTCTTCGCGCCAACTCTTCCATGTCTTCCACCGTACCCACTATAACCTGCTCGGAGGCGGAGGAGCTCTGCGCCTCGAACTACCCCTGCCCTCCCGGGTACGGCGTCCCGTCGGGTGGATGCTGAGCGCCGGAGGCGTGCCGGTCCCTCCCGTCCCTCGAGGTCTGGCGCGCCGGGCGGCCATCACGAACCACTACTACTTCGAGCTGACACCCGGCGCAGCGGACGTATCCCCAATGGGATCCCAACTACCGCGCAGGTTGGGACGTCTTCTTCTTCAATCGGCGTGAGAGGGCGCTCGCAAGGTACGAGGGGGACGGCCCGCCTCCTTCGAACTTCAACGAGGCTGGTCGTCGGCTGTGGTGGCGCGGCCGGACTCTCCAGGGCGTCATGAACTACATAAGGAACGTCGATAACCCCCGCCTGCGCTACCCGCAGTCCCAGGCGTGCTCCCCCATCGACATTTCAGCCCCCATCCAACGACAGCGACGACGGCGGTGGCGACTTCGACGACTACGAGTACATGTATTATACGCCTAGGCAGGAGTATGACTAGACCTGAGCCACAAGATGGCTGGGACAAATGGTTTGTCCATGTATCCTAGAATGTTTAGATCCACTGTCGTGTATCCCTTTTCCTTGGAATTTCAATCTAGTCGTAAAATTCAAAAATAATCGTAGTGGTGTGTGTTCAAGTGTCATGTTAGGGCATCTCCAGCCGTCCCCCCCAGAGCCCCCCCAAGGGGCTTTTTTCGCGGAAGCGGCAGCGGCGACACGCGCGGCGCGGCGACTGGCCCAGCCAGGCTATAAAAAACGGTGCCCGCGCCCTCCCCGTACGCACATTCTCGACTCCTCCTCGCCGTTCTTTCTCCACCTTCGAACCCCGCCGCAATGGAGAACCTCTGGGAGGCGTGGCCCGAGAGCGACGACGACGCTGCAGCCAGCGCAGCGAGCTGCACCGGAGCCGCAGGTGGTGGCGCCGGAGCCGGTGGCGCCGGAGCAGCCACCCGAGTACGACGAGGCGCGCGAAGCACGGCGGGCTGCCCGCCCTGGAGGCGCGAGGTGAGGAGGCAGCCGGTGTGGCCCGAGCAGCACGCCGGGCTGCACTCGTTCGAGACCTCGCAGAACGAGGACGCGTACCGCGAGGTGCGCGGCGTCCTCGAGCAGGCCGCGGCGGCGGCGGAGGCAGCCGCCGTTCGTGCCTCCCTGGAGACGCACCAGCGGGAGGAGACGGCGCGAGCGGTGCGCCTCCAGATGGCCCGGCGGGCTGCCTCCGTCGAGCAGGAGGGCGTCATCGCCCTCTACGAGGCGCAGCGGCAGGTGGCGCTGCAGAGTGAGCGGCGGCGCAACCGCCCGCCCTCTGAGCAGGCGCAGCTGCACCGGCTGCGCCTGCAGGCCCGAGCGGAGCGGGCGGAGCAGCGCCGTCTCGCCGCGGCGAGCCAGGACGGAGCTGGACCCTCCAACCAGCACCGCCACGACGAAGACGACAAAGCGTAGACGTAGGCGTAGTCATCGCGTAGTATCCGCTGTTTTTAGTTTAAATTTATCGTTTTAGATTTAAATTCGCGCCGAATATGTACGCAGTTTCAAATTTCAATAAAATTTCGACTAGTTTTTCAACTGCGTTTGTTTGGGCCGATTGTATCTTTGTCACCCAACACCCATGATACAATCTAACACACATGGCATGGCAAATCATTGGTTTAGGTGGGATCCCGACGCTCCGGGTCCCCTCTCCGGAGATACACTGGCCCCGGTGTAGAAATAGACGGAACCGGCGTCCAGCCCCCTCTGCGTGAGCCGGAAGTGGGTAGCAAAGTGGAACTAGTTGCTTGGTTGTGTCATGTTAGGCCCAAGGAACACCCTTGACAATGGTAGGGCCCACCTACTTGCAAGATTCCCCCCGTTACGTCAGATCCGGGAGTTTCGGGGTGTGAGCAGCCCTGGAACCCGCGAGAGAGAATCCGACGTCGGTGAGGCCCCGGCACAGAGAGTGATGGTATCTTTGGCACCCAACACCCATCATACAATATAACACACATGGCATGGCAAATAATTGGTTTAGGTGGGATCCCGACGCTCCGGATCCCCTCTACGTGAGATACACTAGCCCCGGTGTAGAAAAAGACGGAACCGGCGTCCAGCCCCTCTGCGTGAGCCGGAAGTGGGTAGCAAAGTGGAACTAGTTGCTTGGTTGTGTCATGTTAGGCCCAAGGAACACCCTTGACAATGGTAGGGCCCACCTACTTGCAAGATTCCCCCCGTTACGTCAGATCCGGGAGTTTCGGGGTGTGAGCAGTCCTGGAACCCGCGAGAGAGAATCCGACGTCGGTGAGGCCCCGGCACAGAGAGTGATGCTATCTTTGTCACCCAACACCCATGATACAATCTAACACACATGGCATGGCAAATCATTGGTTTAGGTGGGATCCCGACGCTCCGGGTCCCCTCTCCGGAGATACACTGGCCCCGGTGTAGAAAAAGACGGAACCGGCGTCTAGCCCCTCTGCGTGAGCCGGAAGTGGGTAGCAAAGTGGAACTAGTTGCTTGGTTGTGTCATGTTAGGCCCAAGGAACACCCTTGACATGGTAGGGCCCACCTACTTGCAAGATCCCCCCCGTTACGTCAGATCCGGGAGTTTCGGGGTGTGAGCAGCCCTGGAACCCGCGAGAGAGAATCCGACGTCGGTGAGGCCCCGGCACAGAGAGTGATGGTATCTTTGGCACCCAACACCCATGATACAATCTAACACACATGGCATGGCAAAACAATGGTTTAGGTGGGATACCGACGCTCCGGATCCCCTCTACGTGAGATACACTGGCCCCGGTGTAGAAAAAGACGGAACCTGCGTCTAGCCCCCTCTGCGTGAGCCGGAAGTGGGTAGCAAAGTGGAACTAGTTGCTTGGTTGTGTCATGTTAGGCCCAAGGAACACCCTTGACAATGGTAGGGCCCACCTACTTGCAAGATCCCCCCCGTTACGTCAGATCCGGGAGTTTCGGGGTGTGAGCAGTCCTGGAACCCGCGAGAGAGAATCCGACGTCGGTGAGGCCCCGGCACAGAGAGTGATGGTATCTTTGGCACCCAACACCCATGATACAATCTAACACACATGTCATGGCAAAACATTGGTTTAGGTGGATACCGACGCTCCGGATCCCCTCTACGTGAGATACACTAGCCCCGGTGTAGAAAAAGACGGAACCGGTGTCTAGCCCCCTCTGCGTGAGCCGGAAGTGGGTAGCAAAGTGGAACTAGTTGCTTGGTTGTGTCATGTTAGGCCCAAGGAACACCCTTGACAATGGTAGGGCCCACCTACTTGCAAGATTCCCACCGTTACGTCAGATCCGGGAGTTTCGGGGTGTGAGCAGTCCTGGAACCCGCGAGAGAGAATCCGACGTCGGTGAGGCCCCGGCAAAGAGAGTGATGGTATCTTTGGCACCCAACACCCATGATACAATATAACACACATGTCATGGCAAATAATTGGTTTAGGTGGGATCCCGACGCTCCGGGTCCCCTCTACGTGAGATACACTAGCCCCGGTGTAGAAAAAGACGGAACCGGCGTCTAGCCCCCTCTGCGTGAGCCGGAAGTGGGTAGCAAAGTGGAACTAGTTGCTTGGTTGTGTCATGTTAGGCCCAAGGAACACCCTTGACAATGGTAGGGGCCCACCTACTTGCAAGATTCCCCCCGTTACGTCAGATCCGGGAGTTTCGGGGTGTGAGCAGCCCTGGAAACCCGCGAGAGAGAATCCGACGTCGGTGAGGCCCCGGCACAGAGAGTGATGGTATCTTTGGCACCCAACACCCATGATACAATCTAACACACATGGCATGGCAAAGAATTGGTTTAGGTGGGATACCGACGCTCCGGATCCCCTCTACGTGAGAGATACACTGGCCCCGGTGTAGAAAAAGACGGAACCGGCGTCTAGCCCCCTCTGCGTGAGCCGGAAGTGGGTAGAAAAGTGGAACTAGTTGCTTGGTTGTGTCATGTTAGGCCCAAGGAACACCCTTGACAATGGTAGGGCCCACCTACTTGCAAGATTCCCCCCGTTACGTCAGATCCGGGAGTTTCGGGGTGTGAGCAGCCCTGGAACCCGCGAGAGAGAATCCGACGTCGGTGAGGCCCCGGCACAGAGAGTGATGCTATCTTTGGCACCCAACACCCATGATACAATCTAACACACATGGCATGGCAAATAATTGGTTTAGGTGGGATCCCGACGCTCCGGATCCCCTCTACGTGAGATACACTAGCCCGGTGTAGAAAAAGACGGAACCGGCGTCCAGCCCCCTCTGCGTGAGCCGGAAGTGGGTAGCAAAGTGGAACTAGTTGCTTGGTTGTGTCATGTTAGGCCCAAGGAACACCCTTGACAATGGTAGGGCCCACCTACTTGCAAGATTCCCCCGTTACGTCAGATCCGGGAGTTTCGGGGTGTGAGCAGTCCTGGAACCCGCGAGAGAGAATCCGACGTCGGTGAGGCCCCGGCACAGAGAGTGATGCTATCTTTGTCACCCAACACCCATGATACAATCTAACACACATGGCATGGCAAATCATTGGTTTAGGTGGGATCCCGACGCTCCGGGTCCCTCTCTCCGGAGATACACTGGCCCCGTTGTAGAAAAAGACGGAACCGGCGTCTAGCCCCTCTGCGTGAGCCGGAAGTGGGTAGCAAAGTGGAACTAGTTGCTTGGTTGTGTCATGTTAGGCCCAAGGAACACCCTTGACAATGGTAGGGCCCACCTACTTGCAAGATCCCTCCCGTTACGTCAGATCCGGGAGTTTCGGGGTGTGAGCAGCCCTGGAACCCGCGAGAGAGAATCCGACGTCGGTGAGGCCCCGGCACAGAGAGTGATGGTATCTTTGGAACCCAACACCCATGATACAATCTAACACACATGGCATGGCAAAACATTGGTTTAGGTGGGATACCGACGCTCCGGATCCCCTCTACGTGAGATACACTGGCCCCGGTGTAGAAAAAGACGGAACCTGCGTCTAGCCCCCTCTGCGTGAGCCGGAAGTGGGTAGCAAAGTGGAACTAGTTGCTTGGTTGTGTCATGTTAGGCACAAGGAACACCCTTGACAATGGTAGGGCCCACCTACTTGCAAGATCCCCCCCGTTACGTCAGATCCGGAGTTTCGGGGTGAGCAGTCCTGGAACCCGCGAGAGAGAATCCGACGTTGGTGAGGCCCCGGCACAGAGAGTGATGGTATCTTTGGCACCCAACACCCATGATACAATCTAACACACATGTCATGGCAAAACATTGGTTTAGGTGGGATACCGACGCTCCGGATCCCCTCTACGTGAGATACACTAGCCCCGGTGTAGAAAAAGACGGAACCGGCGTCTAGCCCCCTCTGCGTGAGCCGGAAGTGGGTAGCAAAGTGGAACTAGTTGCTTGGTTGTGTCATGTTAGGCCCAAGGAACACCCTTGACAATGGTAGGGACCACCTACTTGCAAGATTCCCACCGTTACGTCAGATCCGGGAGTTTCGGGGTGTGAGCAGTCCTGGAACCCGCGAGAGAGAATCCGACGTCGGTGAGGCCCCGGCAAAGAGAGTGATGGTATCTTTGGCACCCAACACCCATGATACAATCTAACACACATGTCATGGCAAATAATTGGTTTAGGTGGGATCCCGACGCTCCGGGTCCCGTCTACGTGAGATACACTAGCCCCGGTGTAGAAAAAGACGGAACCGGCGTCTAGCCCCCTCTGCGTGAGCCGGAAGTGGGTAGCAAAGTGGAACTAGTTGCTTGGTTGTGTCATGTTAGGCCCAAGGAACACCCTTGACAATGGTAGGGCCCACCTACTTGCAATATTCCCCCTGTTACGTCAGATCCGGGAGTTTCGGGGTGTGAGCAGCCCTGGAACCCGCGAGAGAGAATCCGACGTCGGTGAGGCCCCGGCACAGAGAGTGATGGTATCTTTGGCACCCAACACCCATGATACAATCTAACACACATGGCATGGCAAAGCATTGGTTTAGGTGGGATACCGACGCTCCGGATCCCCTCTACGTGAGATACACTGGCTCCGGTGTAGAAAAAGACGGAACCGGCGTCTAGCCCCCTCTGCGTGAGCCGGAAGTGGGTAGCAAAGTGGAACTAGTTGCTTGGTTGTGTCATGTTAGGCCCAAGGAACACCCTTGACAATGGTAGGGCCCACCTACTTGCAAGATTCCCCCCGTTACGTCAGATCCGGGAGTTTCGGGGTGTGAGCAGTCCTGGAACCCGCGAGAGAGAATCCGACGTCGGTGAGGCCCCGGCACAGAGAGTGATGGTATATTTGGCACCCAACACCCATGATACAATCTAACACACATGGCATGGCAAATAATTGGTTTAGGTGGGATACCGACGCTCCGGATCCCCTCTACGTGAGATACACTGGCCCCGGTGTAGAAAAAGACGGAACCGGCGTCTAGCCCCCTCTGCGTGAGCCGGAAGTGGGTAGCAAAGTGGAACTAGTTGCTTGGTTGTGTCATGTTAGGCCCAAGGAACACCCTTGACAATGGTAGGGCCCACCTACTTGCAAGATTCCCCCCGTTACGTCAGATCCGGGAGTTTCGGGGTGTGAGCAGCCCTGGAACCCGCGAGAGAGAATCCGACGTCGGTGAGGCCCCGGCACAGAGAGTGATGGTATCTTTGGCACCCAACACCCATGATACAATCTAACACACATGGCATGGCAAAGCATTGGTTTAGGTGGGATACCGACGCTCCGGATCCCCTCTACGTGAGATACACTGGCCCCGGTGTAGAAAAAGACGGAACCGGCGTCTAGCCCCCTCTGCGTGAGCCGGAAGTGGGTAGCAAAGTGGAACTAGTTGCTTGGTTGTGTCATGTTAGGCCCAAGGAACACCCTTGACAATGGTAGGGCCCACCTACTTGCAAGATTCCCCCCGTTACGTCAGATCCGGGAGTTTCGGGGTGTGAGCAGTCCTGGAACCCGCGAGAGAGAATCCGACGTCGGTGAGGCCCCGGCACAGAGAGTGATGCTATCTTTGGCACCCAACACCCATGATACAATCTAACACACATGGCATGGCAAAGCATTGGTTTAGGTGGGATCCCGACGCTCCGGATCCCCTCTACGTGAGACACTAGCCCCGGTGTAGAAAAAGACGGAACCGACGTCTAGCCCCCTCTGCGTGAGCCGGAAGTGGGTAGCAAAGTGGAACTAGTTGCTTGGTTGTGTCATGTTAGGCCCAAGGAACACCCTTGACAATGGTAGGGCCCACCTACTTGCAAGATTCCCCCCGTTACGTCAGATCCGGGAGTTTCGGGGTGTGAGCAGCCCTGGAACCCGCGAGAGAGAATCCGACGTCGGTGAGGCCCCGGCACAGAGAGTGATGCTATTTGGCACCCAACACCCATGATACAATCTAACACACATGGCATGGCAAATAATTGGTTTAGGTGGGATCCCGACGCTCCGGATCCCCTCTACGTGAGATACACTGGCCCCGGTGAAAAAGACGGAACCGGCGTCCAGCCCCCTCTGCGTGAGCCGGAAGTGGGTAGCAAAGTGGAACTAGTTGCTTGGTTGTGTCATGTTAGGCCCAAGGAACACCCTTGACAATGGTAGGGCCCACCTACTTGCAAGATTCCCCCCGTTACGTCAGATCCGGGAGTTTCGGGGTGTGAGCCCTGGAACCCGCGAGAGAGAATCCGACGTCGGTGAGGCCCCGGCACAGAGAGTGATGCTATCTTTGTCACCCAACACCCATGATACAATCTAAGACACATGGCATGGCAAATCATTGGTTTAGGTGGGATCCCGACGCTCCGAGTCCCCTCTCGGAGATACACTGGCCCCGGTAGAAAAAGACGGAACCGGCGTCTAGCCCCCTCTGCGTGAGCCGGAAGTGGGTAGCAAAGTGGAACTAGTTGCTTGTTTGTGTCATGTTAGGCCCAAGGAACACCCTTGAAAATGGTAGGGCCCAACTACTTGCAAGATCCCCCCCGTTACGTCAGATCCGGGAGTTTCGGGGTGTGAGCAGCCCTGGAACCCGCGAGAGAGAATCCGACGTCGGTGAGGCCCCGGCAAAGAGAGTGATGTATCTTTGGCACCCAACACCCATGATACAATCTAACACACATGTCATGGCAAATAATTGGTTTAGGTGGGATCCCGACGCTCCGGCTCCCCTCTACGTGAGATACACTAGCCCCGGTGTAGAAAAAGACGGAACCGGCGTCTAGCCCCCTCTGCGTGAGCCGGAAGTGGGTAGCAAAGTGGAACTAGTTGCTTGGTTGTGTCATGTTAGGCCCAAGGAACACCCTTGACAATGGTAGGGCCCACCTACTTGCAAGATTCCCCCCGTTACGTCAGATCCGGGAGTTTCGGGGTGTGAGCAGCCCTGGAACCCGCGAGAGAGAATCCGACGTCGGTGAGGCCCCGGCACAGAGAGTGATGGTATCTTTGGCACCCAACACCAATGATACAATCTAACACACATGGCATGGCAAAGCATTGGTTTAGGTGGGATACCGACGCTCCGGATCCCCTCTACGTGAGATACACTGCCCCGGTGTAGAAAAAGACGGAACCGGCGTCTAGCCCCCTCTGCGTGAGCCGGAAGTGGGTAGCAAAGTGGAACTAGTTGCTTGGTTGTGTCATGTTAGGCCCAAGGAACACCCTTGACAATGGTAGGGCCCACCTACTTGCAAGATTCCCCGTTACGTCAGATCCGGGAGTTTCGGGGTGTGAGCAGTCCTGGAACCCGCGAGAGAGAATCCGACGTCGGTGAGGCCCCGGCACAGAGAGTGATGGTATCTTTGGAACCCAACACCCATGATACAATCTAACACACATGGCATGGCAAAGCATTGGTTTAGGTGGGATACCGACGCTCCGGATCCCCTCTACGTGAGATACACTGGCCCCGGTGTAGAAAAAGACGGAACCGGCGTCTAGCCCCCTCTGCGTCAGCCGGAAGTGGGTAGCAAAGTGGAACTAGTTGCTTGTTTGTGTCATGTTAGGCCCAAGGAACACCCTTGACAATAGGTAGGGCCCACCTACTTGCAAGATTCCCCCCGTTACGTCAGATCCGGGAGTTTCGGGGTGTGAGCAGCCCTGGAACCCGCGAGAGAGAATCCGACGTCGGTGAGGCCCCGGCACAGAGAGTGATGGTATCTTTGGCACCCAACACCCATGATACAATCTAACAAATGGCATGGCAAAGCATTGGTTTAGGTGGGATACCGACGCTCCGGATCCCCTCTACGTGAGATACACTGGCCCCGGTGTAGAAAAAGACGGAACCGGCGTCTAGCCCCCTGCGTGAGCCGGAAGTGGGTAGCAAAGTGGAACTAGTTGCTTGGTTGTGTCATGTTAGGCCCAAGGAACACCCTTGACAATGGTAGGGCCCACCTACTTGCAAGATTCCCCCCGTTACGTCAGATCCGGGAGTTTCGGGGTGTGAGCAGTCCTGGAACCCGCGAGAGAGAATCCGACGTCGGTGAGGCCCCGGCACAGAGAGTGATGCTATCTTTGGCACCCAACACCCATGATACAATCTAACACACATGGCATGGCAAAGCATTGGTTTAGGTGGGATCCCGACGCTCCGGATCCCCTCTACGTGAGATACACTAGCCCCGTGTAGAAAAAGACGGAACCGTCTAGCCCCCTCTGCGTGAGCCGGAAGTGGGTAGAAAGTGGAACTAGTTGCTTGGTTGTGTCATGTTAGGCCCAAGGAACACCCTTGACAATGGTAGGGCCCACCTACTTGCAAGATTCCCCCCGTTACGTCAGATCCGGGAGTTTCGGGGTGTGAGCAGCCCTGAACCCGCGAGAGAGAATCCGACGTCGGTGAGGCCCCGGCACAGAGAGTGATGGTATCTTTGGCACCCAACACCCATGATACAATCTAACACACATGTCATGGCAAAACATTGGTTTAGGTGGGATACCGACGCTCCGGATCCCCTCTACGTGAGATACACTAGCCCCGGTGTAGAAAAAGACGGAACCGGCGTCTAGCCCCCTCTGCGTGAGCCGGAAGTGGGTAGCAAAGTGGAACTAGTTGCTTGGTTTTGTCATGTTAGGCCCAAGGAACACCCTTGACAATGGTAGGGCCCACCTACTTGCAAGATTCCCACCGTTACGTCAGATCCGGGAGTTTCGGGGTGTGAGCAGTCCTGGAACCCGCGAGAGAGAATCCGACGTCGGTGAGGCCCCGGCAAAGAGAGTGATGGTATCTTTGGCACCCAACACCCATGATACAATCTAACACACATGTCATGGCAAATAATTGGTTTAGGTGGGATCCCGACGCTCCGGGTCCCCTCTACGTGAGATACACTAGCCCCGGTGTAGAAAAAGACGGAACCGGCGTCTAGCCCCCTCTGCGTGAGCCGGAAGTGGGTAGCAAAGTGGAACTAGTTGCTTGGTTGTGTCATGTTAGGCCCAAGGAACACCCTTGACAATGGTAGGGCCCACCTACTTGCAAGATTCCCCCCGTTACGTCAGATCCGGGAGTTTCGGGGTGTGAGCAGCCATGGAACCCGCGAGAGAGAATCCGACGTCGGTGAGGCCCCGGCACAGAGAGTGATGGTATCTTTGGCACCCAACACCCATGATACAATCTAACACACATGGCATGGCAAAGCATTGGTTTAGGTGGGATACCGACGCTCCGGATCCCCTCTACGTGAGATACACTGGCCCCGGTGTAGAAAAAGACGGAACCGGCGTCTAGCCCCCTCTGCGTGAGCCGGAAGTGGGTAGCAAAGTGGAACTAGTTGCTTGTTGTGTCATGTTAGGCCCAAGGAACACCCTTGATAATGGTAGGGCCCACCTACTTGCAAGATTCCCTCCGTTACGTCAGATCCGGGAGTTTCGGGGTGTGAGCAGTCCTGGAACCCGCGAGAGAGAATCCGACGTCGGTGAGGCCCCGGCACAGAGAGTGATGCTATCTTTGGCACCCAACACCCATGATACAATCTAACACACATGTCATGGCAAATAATTGGTTTAGGTGGGATCCCGACGCTCCGGGTCCCCTCTCCGGAGATACACTAGCCCCGGTGTAGAAAAAGACGGAACCGGCGTCTAGCCCTCTGCGTGAGCCGGAAGTGGGTAGCAAAGTGGAACTAGTTGCTTGGTTGTGTCATGTTAGGCCCAAGGAACACCCTTGACAATGGTAGGGCCCACCTACTTGCAAGATTCCCCCCGTTACGTCAGATCCGGGAGTTTCGGGTGTGAGCAGTCCTGGAACCCGCGAGAGAGAATCCGACGTCGGTGAGGCCCCGGCACAGAGAGTGATGCTATCTTTGGCACCCAACACCCATGATACAATCTAACACACATGGCATGGCAAATAATTGGTTTAGGTGGGACCCCGACGCTCCGGATCCCCTCTACGTGAGATACACTAGCCCCGGTGTAGAAAAAGACGGAACCGCGTCCAGCCCCCTCTGCGTGAGCCGGAAGTGGGTAGCAAAGTGGAACTAGTTGCTTGGTTGTGTCATGTTAGGCCCAAGGAACACCCTTGACAATGGTAGGGCCCACCTACTTGCAAGATTCCCCCCGTTACGTCAGATCCGGGAGTTTCGGGGTGTGAGCAGTCCTGGAACCCGCGAGAGAGAATCCGACGTCGGTGAGGCCCCGGCACAGAGAGTGATGCTATCTTTGGCACCCAACACCCATGATACAATCTAACACACATGTCATGGCAAATAATTGGTTTAGGTGGGATCCCGACGCTCCGGATCCCCTCTACGTGAGATACACTGGCCCCGGTGTAGAAAAAGACGGAACCGGCGTCCAGCCCCCTCTGCGTGAGCCGGAAGTGGGTAGCAAAGTGGAACTAGTTGCTTGGTTGTGTCATGTTAGGCCCAAGGAACACCCTTGACAATGGTAGGGCCCACCTACTTGCAAGATTCCCCCCGTTACGTCAGATCCGGGAGTTTCGGGGTGTGAGCAGTCCTGGAACCCGCGAGAGAGAATCCGACGTCGGTGAGGCCCCGGCACAGAGAGTGATATCTTTGGCACCCAACACCCATGATACAATCTAACACACATGGCATGGCAAATAATTGGTTTAGGTGGGATCCCGACGCTCCGGATCCCCTCTACGTGAGATACACTAGCCCCGGTGTAGAAAAAGACGGAACCGGCGTCCAGCCCCCTCTGCGTGAGCCGGAAGTGGGTAGCAAAGTGGAACTAGTTGCTTGGTTGTGTCATGTTAGGCCCAAGGAACACCCTTGACAATGGTAGGGCCCACCTACTTGCAATATTCCCCCCGTTACGTCAGATCCGGGAGTTTCGGGGTGTGAGCAGTCCTGGAACCCGCGAGAGAGAATCCGACGTCGGTGAGGCCCCGGCAAAGAGAGTGATGGTATCTTTGGCACCCAACACCGATGATACAATCTAACACACATTTCATGTCAAATAATTGGTTTAGGTGGGATCCCGACGCTCCGGGTCCCCTCTACGTGAGATACACTAGCCCCGTAGAAAAAGACGGAACGGCGTCTAGCCCCCTCTGCGTGAGCCGGAAGTGGGTAGCAAAGTGGAACTAGTTGCTTGGTTGTGTCATGTTAGGCCCAATGAACACCCTTGACAATGGTAGGGCCCACCTACTTGCAAGATTCCCCCCGTTACGTCAGATCCGGGAGTTTCGGGGTGTGAGCAGCCCTGGAACCCGCGAGAGAGAATCCGACGTCGGTGAGGCCCCGGCACAGAGAGTGATGGTATTTGGCACCCAACACCCATGATACAATCTAACACACATGGCATGGCAAAGCATTGGTTTAGGTGGGATACCGACGCTCCGGATCCCCTACGTGAGATACACTGGCCCCGGTAGAAAAAGACGGAACCGGCGTCTAGCCCCCTCTGCGTGAGCCGGAAGTGGGTAGCAAAGTGGAACTAGTTGCTTGGTTGTGTCATGTTAGGCCCAAGGAACACCCTTGACAATGGTAGGGCCCACCTACTTGCAAGATTCCCCCCGTTACGTCAGATCCGGGAGTTTCGGGGTGTGAGCAGTCCTGGAACCCGCGAGAGAGAATCCGACGTCGGTGAGGCCCCGGCACAGAGAGTGATGCTATCTTTGGCACCCAACACCCATGATACAATCTAACACACATTCATGGCAAATAATTGGTTTAGGTGGGATCCCGACGCTCCGGGTCCCCTCTCTGGAGATACACTAGCCCCGGTGTAGAAAAAGACGGAACCGGCGTCTAGCCCCTCTGCGTGAGCCGGAAGTGGGTAGCAAAGTGGAACTAGTTGCTTGGTTGTGTCTGTTAGGCCCAAGGAACACCCTTGACAATGGTAGGGCCCACCTACTTGCAAGATCCCCCCCCCACGTCAGATCCGGGAGTTTCGGGGTGTGAGCAGTCCTGGAACCCGCGAGAGAGAATCCGACGTCGGTGAGGCCCCGGCACAGAGAGTGATGATCTTTGGCACCCAACACCCATGATACAATCTAACACACATGGCATGGCAAATAATTGGTTTAGGTGGGATCCCGACGCTCCGGATCCCCTCTACGTGAGATACACTAGCCCCGGTGTAGAAAAAGACGGAACCGGCGTCCAGCCCCCTCTGCGTGAGCCGGAAGTGGGTAGCAAAGTGGAACTAGTTGCTTGGTTGTGTCATGTTAGGCCCAAGGAACACCCTTGACAATGGTAGGGCCCACGTAATTGCATGATTCCCCCCGTTACGTCAGATCCGGGAGTTTCGGGGTGTGAGCAGTCCTGGAACCCGCGAGAGAGAATGCGACGTCGGTGAGGCCCCGGCACAGAGAGTGATGCTATCTTTGGCACCCAACACCCATGATACAATCTAACACACATGGCATGGCAAATAATTGGTTTAGGTGGGATCCCGACGCTCCGGATCCCCTCTACGTGAGATACACTGGCCCCGGTGTAGAAAAAGACGGAACCGGCGTCCAGCCCCCTCTGCGTGAGCCGGAAGTGGGTAGCAAAGTGGAACTAGTTGCTTGGTTGTGTCATGTTAGGCCCAAGGAACACCCTTGACAATGGTAGGGCCCACCTACTTGCAAGATTCCCCCCGTTACGTCAGATCCGGGAGTTTCGGGGTGTGAGCAGTCCTGGAACCCGCGAGAGAGAATCCGACGTCGGTGAGGCCCCGGCACAGAGAGTGATGCTATCTTTGGCACCCAACACCCATGATACAATCTAACACACATGGCATGGCAAATCATTGGTTTAGGTGGGATCCCGACGCTCCGGGTCCCCTCGGATACACTGCCCCGGTGTAGAAAAGACGGAACCGGCGTCCAGCCCCCTGCGTGAGCCGGAAGTGGGTAGAAAAGTGGAACTAGTTGCTTGGTTGTGTCATGTTAGGCCAAGGAACACCCTTGACAATGGTAGGGCCCACCTACTTGCAAGATTCCCCCCGTTACGTCAGATCCGGGAGTTTCGGGGTGTGAGCAGTCCTGGAACCCGCGAGAGAGAATCCGACGTCGGTGAGGCCCCGGCACAGAGAGTGATGCTATCTTTGTCACCCAACACCCATGATACAATCTAAGACACATGGCATGGCAAATCATTGGTTTAGGTGGGATCCCGACGCTCCGGGTCCCCTCTCGGAGATACACTGGCCCCGGTGTAGAAAAAGACGGAACCGGCGTCTAGCCCCCTCTGCGTGAGCCGGAAGTGGGTAGCAAAGTGGAACTAGTTGCTTGGTTGTGTCATGTTAGGCCCAAGGAACACCCTTGACAATGGTAGGGCCCAACTACTTGCAAGATCCCCCCGTTACGTCAGATCCGGGAGTTTCGGGGTGTGAGCAGCCTGGAACCCGCGAGAGAGAATCCGACGTCGGTGAGGCCCCGGCACAGAGAGTGATGGTATCTTTGGCACCCAACACCCATGATACAATCTAACACACATGTCATGGCAAATAATTGGTTTAGGTGGGATACCGACGCTCCGGGTCCCCTCTCCGGAGATACACTGGCCCCGGTGTAGAAAAAGACGGAACCGGCGTCTAGCCCCCTCTGCGTGAGCCGGAAGTGGGTATCAAAGTGGAACTAGTTGCTTGGTTGTGTCATGTTAGGCCCAAGGAACACCCTTGACAATGGTAGGGCCCACCTACTTGCAAGATCCCCCGTTACGTCAGATCCGGGAGTTTCGGGGTGTGAGCAGCCCTGGAACCCGCGAGAGAGAATCCGACGTTGGTGAGGCCCCGGCACAGAGAGTGATGGTATCTTTGGCACCCAACACCCATGATACAATCTAACACACATTCATGGCAAAACATTGGTTTAGGTGGGATACCGACGCTCCGGATCCCCTCTACGTGAGATACACTAGCCCCGGTGTAGAAAAAGACGGAACCGGCGTCTAGCCCCCTCTGCGTGAGCCGGAAGTGGGTAGAAAAGTGGAACTAGTTGCTTGGTTGTGTCATGTTAGGCCCAAGGAACACCCTTGACAATGGTAGGGCCCACCTACTTGCAAGATTCCCACCGTTACGTCAGATCCGGGAGTTTCGGGGTGTGAGCAGTCCTGGAACCCGCGAGAGAGAATCCGACGTCGGTGAGGCCCCGGCAAAGAGAGTGATGGTATCTTTGGCACCCAACACCCATGATACAATCTAACACACATGGCATGGCAAATAATTGGTTTAGGTGGGATCCCGACGCTCCGGGTCCCCTCTACGTGAGATACACTAGCCCCGGTGTAGAAAAAGACGGAACCGGCGTCTAGCCCCCTCTGCGTGAGCCGGAAGTGGGTAGCAAAGTGGAACTAGTTGCTTGGTTGTGTCATGTTAGGCCCAAGGAACACCCTTGACAATGGTAGGGCCCACCTACTTGCAAGATCCCCCCGTTACGTCAGATCCGGGAGTTTCGGGGTGTGAGCAGCCCTGGAACCCGCGAGAGAGAATCCGACGTCGGTGAGGCCCCGGCACAGAGAGTGATGGTATCTTTGGCACCCAACACCCATGATAAAATCTAACACACATGGCATGGCAAAGCATTGGTTTAGGTGGGATACCGACGCTCCGGATCCCCTCTACGTGAGATACACTGGCCCCGGTGTAGAAAAAGACGGAACCGGCGTCTAGCCCCCTCTGCGTGAGCCGGAAGTGGGTAGCAAAGTGGAACTAGTTGCTTGGTTGTGTCATGTTAGGCCCAAGGAACACCCTTGACAATGGTAGGGCCCACCTACTTGCAAGATTCCCACCGTTACGTCAGATCCGGGAGTTTCGGGGTGTGAGCAGTCCTGGAACCCGCGAGAGAGAATCCGACGTCGGTGAGGCCCCGGCACAGAGAGTGATGCTATCTTTGGCACCCAACACCCATGATACAATCTAACACACATGTCATGGCAAATAATTGGTTTAGGTGGGATCCCGACGCTCCGGGTCCCCTCTCCGGAGATACACTAGCCCCGGTGTAGAAAAAGACGGAACCGGCGTCTAGCCCCCTCTGCGTGAGCCGGAAGTGGGTAGCAAAGTGGAACTAGTTGCTTGGTTGTGTCATGGCCCAAGGAACACCCTTGACAATGGTAGGGCCCACCTACTTGCAAGATTCCCCCCGTTACGTCAGATCCGGGAGTTTCGGGGTGAGCAGTCCTGGACCCGCGAGAGAGAATCCGACGTCGGTGAGGCCCCGACACAGAGAGTGATGGTATCTTTGGCACCCAACACCCATGATACAATCTAACACACATGTCATGGCAAAACATTGGTTTAGGTGGGATCCCGACGCTCCGGATCCCCTCTACGTGAGATACACTAGCCCCGGTGTAGAAAAAGACGGAACCGGCGTCTAGCCCCCTCTGCGTGAGCCGGAAGTGGGTAGCAAAGTGGAACTAGTTGCTTGGTTGTGTCATGCAGTCCCAAGGAACACCCTTGACAATGGTAGGGCCCACCTAATTGCAAAGTTCCCCCCGTTCCGGAAGTTTCGGGGTGAGCGGTCCTGGAACCCGGAAGGGAATCCGACGCCGGTGAGGCCATAACAGACCGTCGGGGGGTATCTTATGTAGGGTGGGTTGTGATCTTGTTTATGACTTGGTATGGTCAAATAGAACACAACCATGCAAAGATATTCACATTTCTACCCCTCCGGGCTCCGGTATCTGCAGATTCGGGAATTTCGGGGTGTGAGCACATGGGTTCGATCCGGAGTGTCGGATGGCGCCTAAAACTAATATTAATGAATATAGTTATATGAACTAATATTAATGAGTATATTATTTTTTTTTTATTTAAACAGTGACCAAAGGTGAAAGTAACTAAATTTGGCCAGTGCTTTGCCGAGTATTTATGTAGGTTACACTCGGCAAAGATTAGGCGACCAAAGGTGGAAGGATACTATGTCGAGTATCCCGACATTTTGCGCTCGGCAAAGCGTGATACTCGGCAAAGATTAGGCGGGCAGAGAGAGGGTAACTTAGCGAAATTTTTTCCCTTCTTTCTCGTTGCCGCGCCCTAGCAGCTATCTTTTCCCCCCCTCTCCCAAAATCCGAGCCGCCACACCTCCCGTCTCCTTCCCTGACGCACGCCGCCGCCCACCGACCCGCCGCCACGACCTTCTCCCTCCTCCCCGCAGCCTCCCCCCCCACCGTCCCTTTGCCCTCCCAGCTGCGCGTCTCCCTCCCGAAGAAGCAGCAGATCGAGGTGGCGCATCACGTACGTCTCCGGCGAGGCCGACTCTGCATCGCCGCCCTCCACGCGCGCGCATCCACGCTCCCCCTGCCACGCCCTCCAAGCCTTCCCCGAGCTCATCCCCTTCCCCAGGCCAGGGCGTCGCCCCTTCCCCGAGCTCTTCCCCGTCCTCCCCTCAGCAAGATCTCGACCTTGTCACCGTCGGCCGCCGTCTCTCAAGGTATTCCTTTGGCTGCGCTTGAATTGGTTGCTCTCATGGTCGTGTCCTTGGTTGCCGCAGATGGTGAATTGTGTTGCTAATAGTGCTACCTTGTTGTAGCTTAAGGGTTTCCTCTCCCTGGCAAGCCGGGGCATCATCCTCTAGCGCAGAGAAGTAGCTCGGACGGGCTTGCCGGTGTCAGATTCGGCAGGTTTTACTCCAAGTATGCACCTGCACCTTTCTTCCTGATCCCCAAATCGAAATCCCCTCTGCTTTAAGTGCGATGTAGCATTTTCTATATGATTAGTTAGATTAAGGGTGGCTATAGGTTGATGAGTTCCGAGGGCTGGTTGATTCTAGCTTGATAACTGAATGTCCCCTGAATTTTTTCTCGGGCAAGTTTTTATTGGTGTTCGACTGATTCCACATGTTTTTGTTGGTACTTGCTTGTTTTGTGTGTGCATGAGATGGGGCTAGTCGGCTTGATCCTTTTCGTAAGAAGTAGGTTTGTTTGCAAGTGAGTTTGTGGAGGCAAGTTGTTGGTGAGTTTCAACTGGCTACGGTCAGTCTACATCAAGTTTTAGTTATGATATTCCTTGTTCCAAGTTGTCTCGGGCAAGTATTTTTAGCACCATATGATTGATTTTGATCCTTGCTTGATATAAGTGTGCATGAGCTGGCTCTGGTTTGTTTGATCCATTTTGTAGGAAGTAGTTTTTTGTTGCAAGTGAGTCATGCAGGCAAGTTTCTGATTAATTTCCAATACATATAGACAGTTTACATATAGACAGGCTGAGTCAGATGCTAACCATATAATATTCACTGTTAGTTAGTTGCTATCTCCCAACAAAAATAAGTGCCCCATTTTTGAACTGGGATTAGTTCAAAACTGCACACTTCTTTTGGATTGGAGGGCGTAATTGTTATGGGTCATATAGAATGTTTTTGTGTTTGGTTGTACAAGGAAGTAGCCTATTTATGAGAGGACTTTTATAGTACCCTGAAATGAATAGAATCCGTCCATTTTACTTAATCGAATGGTCCACGTGATCTGGTACTCCACATTTAGCCCACGGAGTACTAGCTCTGAAACTAACGGAAACTGACGGAGTACCTCCATGCGAGGGACAGAAAGATAATATCTGTTTTCGTCTTTTTTCGTGTCTCAATTCTTTTGGTCAAAATTTTCTCCATCGAAATGCTTAGAGCAACTGAGGTTCTGATCTATACGCACTCTGCTAGAATCAAACTCATGAGGACTGCATCATCTTGGATTGGAATTGAATATTGGCGTTGCAGAAACTAGTGAAAACCCCGTCAATGCATGCTCGTGTTCTTTTGTCAGATTATTTCCGGCTGATCTGATCAGTAACAGCTACTCTAGCACCAATCTGCGTCAAGATGAAATTGCGAAGCATTTCGACTGCTTCTAGTGAAATTCAATCCCAATCGACTGCTCCTGGATGCGTTAGATCTGGATGCTGGGCAAAAATTCCAATATGCATTTTTACTGTCATGTTGAAATGACACAATTACCTTTCATCGCGGACGGTCAGATCGACCTGGTACTCCACCGCATGGTTTTGGAGTATCAAGGTACCGTAAAATCGTCCATTTATGATGTGTGAAACTTGCATCATGAAGCTCCAAGTGTTATTTGAACCAGGAATTTTTGTGTTTTCATTTGGCTTTAATTGAGGTTGTGCGCTGATCCTGGCATGAAATAACGGCAAATCACTCTCTTACATGTCTTGCTTGCTGTGATAAAATCGATCAATAATTCTTTTGATTGTTCTTTATTAAAACTGCACCAAATATGCAATGCATACAACCCATTGGTGTTGTTCTCTTTGGTTTACCATTTAATTGTCTATTTTTAACTGACATTACTGTATGATCGGTATGCAGATGGACTATGGGATGAATCTTCGCCTGTGGTAGCGGTGGCTGCTTCTTCGTCTCCATGGTTTAGGTGAGCTTCTGATTTTTCCTTTCTCTCCTCTGTGTTTTATGTGCAATCATGGCGCAAGCCATGGATATTACGTGCTCTGGTAATCGAGCCGATGATGATCTATCTAGTTATTTAGTACTTAGTTGTGTGTTTGTATGAGTTTGGACTCTGCTGATCTACACACTCTTCAATTTGGGAATAATTTGGTTATCCTTGTCTTGTTGATCAATTGCTATCCATACATACCTAACTTTGCATGTATGTTCAAATCTGGTGGTGTTGCTCATAAAGCATGCTATTTTTGCATGCATGGGTCATCTCTTGCTTCTGGTTGCTAGTTTCCTATCTTGAGTATGTAGAGAATCATATTTTTGAAAACCGTGATGCTTACACAGTAGTAATTGCGCAGAGGTGTGCCATTACGAGCGGAATCTTAATCTGGTGGTTGCAAGTGGTGCCATGGCATTCATACATGATTGCTTTGCTTAAAATGACTTTTAGTGCTGAGGTTTGTAGGAGTATTTACCAAAGTTACTTTCCTATCAATCTGATAAGAAGTTGTATCAAACGAGCGTGAAATAATGAAGATTTTCTCTCCCAAAGCCTGTGAGCTCCTAGTTTACAAACTAAGCCAATGAGCTGCATTTGTTGATGCAGAAAGAAAACGGAATCCAATTTTGATACAATGCTATTTTTAGTAGATAGCAAGCCACAATGCTTATGTTGATCCCGCATGAAGAAAATTTAATGGAGCAAATACTTCCAAGAAATTTTGAAACTACTAAATTCAACTCTAATGAAACCATTCTTGCCAGATTACAAACATCTAAGTACTTAGGAAAGATTTTTTTTCTAGTTATAGGGGTGAAAATCATCAAGAATATCAGAAACTGAACTGTGATAGTATTATAGTAATATGTGTGCATGTTGTGC